>VDFB02206558.1:0-14723 GCA_007258455.2 Sequoia sempervirens
CCACATTGCTTTCTCTATGTAGTTGAGAAAAAAGGGTAAAATTAGCTTTAGAGCTTCTAGAACAATATCTACCATTGTTAAACTCCTGGACTTAGTTACTAACCAATGTAGATAGGATGTTATAAAAGCCTTGTATGATCTATCTACATTTGAGGGAAATAGGTCCCGAATCATTTTGGAAATGATTTTTCTAGGTCTATTTCCTTTCTTGATGTTGGTAAATTGAGTACACAAAAAAGTAAACCATAGGCTTATCTAACCTACATCATGACAAACATTTTGTGTTACAATAGTAGGTGGCAACCTATTTTTTCGATGAATCACACAATAGACAGCTTAACTGAGGTGGAAGTTATTGGTCTTCGAGAGCTACTTGTAGTTGTTGTCTTAACTGAGGTGGAAGTTATTGGTCTTCGAGGGCTACTTGTAGTTGTTGTTTCTTCCTCAAGATGCTGGGTTGGTTCAGACGTTTTCTAGTGTGATGATGTCTTTTCTCTATAACATCATCTTTATAGTGGTGTGCACATGGGTGTAAGGGAATAAGTAGGTCAAAGCAGGATAAAAATGGAGCATGATATTATGAAGGGGTGCAAGACTGCGTAACAGTAAAGAAAGAGACCTTGCCAAGTGGGAAAAAACGTGCACAAAGGGAAGAGTTGAAGATGTCTTCTTTCGAAAAGATTTGAGCATTTCAATCACGTTACCTGAGAATTTATAGGGTGTGGTTGAATGTCGGAGTTTTTCTAAGAGTTTGGCATAAAGGCTCACTGTTATCCCTAGCCACCTAATTCCAGAAAATATGTGACATTGTAGGATAAGAAGAAAAGCAGTTGTGGGTATGTGCCCACCATGTATAGTCAATCTGGTAGTAGAGATCCTCAAGAATATGTTTTACTATCAAAGCAACCAAGTGAAGACATGACACACAAGAAGATTGTACAAACACAATTCAGATCACATCAAGGATTTCAAAGACATGACATAGAGGTTGTGGATGCCACAAAGCTTTAAGAATGTCTGGTCAAAATTTTATTTGCTAAGAGAGATGACCGGGTGTCACGCATTTTTTTCTCATAGTGCTTGTACATGGGATATCTCTAGTCGTCCATCAAATTAAACATTGCATGGAGGATATGCACAAAATGGGCTGGTGGAGAAGGTTTAGAAACTCACGATAAAATGCACTTCTATGCACAACTTCCCGTTGTGTAATGGTTATGTTCTTTTGTATTTTACTTAACTCGAGCAGACGCGTATGGTTGCATATATACTGTCTCAAAATGCAGATCCAAGTTTCAAGAATTCAAGGTTCCTTTACTGCAGATGAAAAAATGGCATTCAAAGAGTTTTCTCAAAGGCCTGATGCCTACACAAAGGCCTATGGCATGTCTTCTATTCAGAGGATCAAGCAAAAGATTACCAGATGGATTTAGGTTAAGAGGAGATATCAATGTTTTGCCAAGTTTTCGATTATTGGTATAATAGATGATTGAAAAGGAAATTAAAAAAGATGAAAAGTTGTTTTACGGTGGCTATGTTGCATGCCATAGAAATGGAAAAAGGATAAAAGGGCCACGTAGAGAATGTGAAAGAGAAACAACTTGATCGGGCTTGGTTGAAGGATACACCACATGTAAAGTTTGAGCAAATTTTTTAAGGAAATCGGGTTTCTAACGTGAGTTTCCATGGTATTTAATTTCACCAGGAGCTCCTTCATGATCATTTTTGAAGAGAACGCTCTCTTGTGGATGATACTTACCTTGATAAAGCTGAATACATGGATTCAATTCATCGCGAAGTTCAAATGTTTTCCTTGAAGGGAATGTCTCAACAATTCTATATGAAAGGGGAATCTGAGGAGCGATTTTTGTCAAACATTGATGAAAGTTGATACGTCTTGTTCAAAATACAAGGATGAGAAGAAGGAAGAGCCTGATCATAAACAAGCTTTTTTGAAACTTAGCAAAATAAATTTGACATGTAGTTCATATTCAGTAGATTCTAATGTTTTCATGGTTACCGCTTGTGTCGACCTCGACATTCCAGAGAGATCTCTTGATCTTCAGTGCAGAGATGAAGGATATTTCTCAAGATTTATTCAACAAATAATTTTAACCTTTGAAGGCTGGATTGAAGGAAAAAATATAGGAAAGATAGAGGCTACATGTTGGCAACAACAGTCACTGTATTCATTAAGTGAAGGGATAATCACAAAGATTATCAAAATAACAGTCAAAGGTTATGCAGGTTCTTCGTTAGTGAATAATGACTTTTGATGATAGCAGAATGGATTTTATGAGACGGTCCAATAAGGTTTTGTTGAAAGGTTTCGTTACATAGTGTAGAGAGCATAGGTCTATGACAATTTTGTTTCACTTGCAGAGGATGCTACAAGTCAAAAGGACAGTCAGTATTTAAACATATATGCAAAGTGTTAGAATATGCATGAAGCAACTACCTACAGTCCAAAGGAGGGGATATCCCTAGAATGGAAGAGAGGACTTTGTAAAAGGTTAGTGGCATGCAGTCCAAAATCAATATGTTTCAATTTCTTGAAATTATTTGAATAAAATATTAATGCATGCGATATATTAGAGAAGCTTTTGCTATTCTTTATCCAAAATTTGGAAATTTGTTGTTAGCCATTTAAGAGACACAAATTTATCATTTATTTAAGTTTCCCTTATTTAATAAACACTCTCCTCCATACATAGGAGTCGATCTCTCTTCAGATATCTGCTCAACCTTGGGTCATGACTAGTCCTTCGGTATTCATTTGAATTCTTTCCTTACCCTAAGCAGATTTAAACAATTGTGCAAAAATGTAGATTGAAGGGCCGATAAAATGGATTTTAGGAGTACATAAATAAGCAAAATGTGCCAAAATTTTGAAAAACCGATTGATAATATCCTTAGACCGCCTTGTTGTTTCTATGTAGGCTTCTTGGAAACTCAAGGAAAATCATTTCCAGCTATATAATATTGATTGATTTTGTTGATCATTTTTTCATCTATATGTTTCATATGTTGAAGGATTTAGTAAACTGAAAATCTCAGGCAGATTTTTAGTCCTTAGTAGATTACTTCTATAGATGTCAGATTTACTGTATTGTGCCATTCGTGGAATTTTAGGATCCTTAATAAATATTTTACTAATTGTTAAGTATTGTATTTCACATACAAATAAGAGGTAGGATACCAATTTTGTTTACATGCATTGCTTAATAGAATTTGTAAATAGTACTAGCATATCTTATATTTTAAAATAAACCTAACATGAATAAATATATAATTATACTATATTATTTTATTATATTATTAGTTATATTAATTAAAAATACCTAGCAATAACCGTAACCCGAACCCTAACCCTAATCCTAGCACTAACCTAATATTAATTAAAATTAGATATATATTCTCTTAAAATAGAAATAGTGAAACTTTTTTTTTTATTATTATTATTTTTATCTCTTTCAATTCATTAAATCAAATTTAAATTGTATTAAACAATGATCCATTATCATAGAATTTGAACAACTTATTAAACATAAAAAACTCACCATAAACAATATTTTCTTATGTGAATCCTAAAAGTTAATTTTTTCCTTTGAAAAAACAAGGCTGTTACAAATTTATGATGTCTAATTTTAGACTTGGACAAAAAATAGTTGAAATAAGATGGACAGTTTTAACTGTGAACAAAAAATTTAAAATCATGCCGCCCACATGAGATTACATTTTTCTTCTAAATTTTTATGTGAAACATTAAAAAAAACCATAACATAACTTGATAAATCCATCTAAATTTTTTTAAAACAGTGACTCCATAAAAAATTTAAGAAGCCTCTCCATGGGACCTCGTCAAAATGCAATTCTATCAACCATTTATATGAATCAAAATTTGAGAGAAAATTATTAGAAACATATGATGGATAGTCTAAACATGTAGATGTTGAGATGCTCATAACATTTATGAGGTTAAGATTATTGCAAATTCTTTTAGTGTTTGAAAAGACTTACTCATTGCTTACACCCTTTTCTAAATTTGAGATTTATTTCGATAATGATTCCCTACAAAATCAAGCTCCCTCCACTGTCCACAAATAGTGCAGCTCCTCTTTACTCTTTCTTTTCCTAATTTTCGGACCAAAACAATATAATTCTATGACATTTGAATATTTACCATATTAATTAGAATATCCTCTAGGCTCGCTATGAAATACACCTGCAAACATTTGGTCTCACTATAAAAAAATAACAGCTTTTTATGTAGAATAAGAAAAGAAAACATGCAAATAATTTCCTTCGCAATAATGTACAATAGTTGTCTTGCAACGCGTCAAAACAAAAGTAATCTTGAAATATAATTTAAAATTAATTATCTGAATTCCTTTGAATCTGTTTGGCGCTGCAGATTTGTAAATATTATAGATATACAAGACGACATACATATTTTGTTGAGGACTTGAAGATTTTATCACTCAGAGTGTTATACCGAATTGCCCGCTTAACCGCCGGCGGTGGTGGCACTGCGAAAACAAGAAATTACCTTACAATGTTGCACCTTCAAGTAGTGTTTAAATTAATTATATGAATTCCTTTGAATATAATCTACAACGATTTGGTTCAATCCAAAACGACATTTTGGCCCAGATTTTCTCAGAGAAAGAAAATTTGTAAATATCATTTTATATTTTGATTAGAGTTTAAAAGATTTACCACCGAGAATGGATGTCATCGGACCTTCCAGGGCCCTTCCATGGAGATACTTGTCGAGTGTGCCAATGGGAACATAGTCATAAACAACACACATTTCTGAGTTCTGATCATAGTAGCGTATAAGGGATACAGCCCAGTAGTCATTAACAACTCTTGTGCCTAAGCGTGCACAACAGGCCTATCTCATTCCTGAACTGTTGAGAACCTTGGAGGATTGTGGTTTTTCTCTCTTCACTGCAACTCTAATGCCACCACTGATTTCTACTCTCTAAACTTTTCCAAACCCACTTACCTCAAAAAGAAGTGAGTCGTAAAAGTTGTTGGTTGCATCTTGAATCTCCGAAAAACTAATGAACCTGCAACGTACAAATCACACAAAAGATATCAATGAATCAGTGAGACACACATTAGTATGAATGTATCACTTAATGGGCTGTACTAACTCTTGGTATTCAGGAAGCATCCCAGTTGCTCCAGAAAACACGGCAAACACGAGTGTGTACTCTACAAAACTCATCAAAAACATATTGGTATCTCTGATTGTATAAGGAAAGTCCTAGACAAAAATAGAATTGTTTTAGAATATATGAAGACAAGTGACACTTGTTAGATTTTGAAAATGGGAATCCAAGCAGTCAGGACTACCTTATAAATTCACATTTTCAGAAGTGAAAGCCCCATTCATTTCTCTTATAAATTCACATTTTCGAGGAAAGCCCGCCTTCGTTTCCATCCAAATTCCAGATCCAGAAGTGTGTTTATTACACATTCTTCTCCGCCCAAGGATGGAACCCAGGATTCCATTCATTTCTCAAATTTGTTCAGCTCTTCGCAGAGCTCGTTTGAAACAAGGATTCCTGAGAAAAGGGAAGAAGAGCATGAGGTTTCAGAACGAATCTCAATTTTCCTTTATAGACAGGTCCTCAAAGAGAATAAAAGGAATGGTGGAAGATCTTCTCCTGGGCGTGAAGTTACCTTGCATAAACCGCAGTTTTACTAAAGATAGCGATTGTAGCGGCGATGTGAATGATGGGTATGGCGATGAAATGGAGCGAGGAGAGTTTTGTAGAGGCAAACACAGCGATAATAAATCAGTGAATACAAGAGTGGAGCTTTTCATAGCAAACTTTCACCATCACCTTCCCATGGAACGACAAACTTCTGTGCTGGAATACCACGAAATGCTGGACAGGGGCCTTGCATAACTCTCTTTCATTCTCATTTGGTATTCTGGTATTCTTCTATCTCTATGTAGAATACCAAATGAGAATGAAAGAGAGTTATGCAAGGCTCCTGTCCAGCATTTCCTGGTATTCCAGCACAGAAGTTTGTCGTCCGGGCAAGGTGACGGTGAAAGTTTGCTATGAAAACCTTAGCTTTTGTATTCACTGATTCATTATCGCTGTGTTCGCCTCTACAAAACTCTCCT
Organism: Sequoia sempervirens; assembly: GCA_007258455.2. Classification (NCBI taxonomy): domain Eukaryota; kingdom Viridiplantae; phylum Streptophyta; class Pinopsida; order Cupressales; family Cupressaceae; genus Sequoia; species Sequoia sempervirens. Next base: position 6,149 of record VDFB02206558.1, read on the forward strand.
CCCTCCATTTCATCGCCATACCGATCATTCAAAATCACCTCTACAATCGCTATCTTTAGTAAGACTGCGGTTTATGCAAGCTAACTTCACGCCCAAGAAAAGATCTTCGACCATTCCTTTTATTCTCGTTAAGGACCTATCTGTAAAAGAAAATTTAGATTCTTTCTGAAACCTCATGCTCTTCTTTCCTTTTCATAGGAATCTCAGTTTCAAATGAGCTCTGCAAAGGGCTAAACGAATTTGAGAAATCAATGAAATCCTGGGTTCCAACCTTTGGGGAAGAAGAATGTGTAATAAACACACTTCTGGATGATGAATTTGGGTGGAAACGAAGGCCAGCTTTCCTTCAAAATGTGAATTTATAAGGTAGTCATGACTGCTTGGATTCCCATTTTCAAAATTTAACAAGTGCCACTTGTCTTAATATATTCTAAAACAATTCTGTTGTTGTCTATTAAATGAAGATATTGCCTCTTGATTTTATCAGTGGGTTTTTCTTATATACGATATTACTCTAATACCAGTGTCAGAGCCCTATTTGTTTTTTCACATAGAGATAGTTTGAACTATGAAATGAATTTTGCATTTATTTGGTGGATGAAATAAAAGAAAATTAGTTATTTTATTTTCCACAAATATTTTGTGACAATTTTTTTCACATAATTTCTTACTATCAAATTGATACCAGCTACTGTTAATGTGGTAAATGCAATGGCTGCTAGAACTATGCTCACATAGAGTGATTAGTAGAGATCGGACCATCTGAATTATTAAACTTATTACATTCTTCCTCACAAACCTTGTAGATTGTACATCATATTTCTTCACAGCTTTGTGTCATCATACTGGATTTTGTACTTTAAAGACCAAACTAAAATTTTAAAAGATTGTGTTGATAAGTGACAAATAGTTTGGTTTTATAGATGGATATATCCTCTCACATGATTGGTTCCTTGGCTAGGACATTCCTGATACAATCAGATACCGATATGCTTTTGATGAGTTTTGTAGAGTACACACTCATGTCTGCTGAGTTTTCTGGAGCAACTGGGATGCTTGCAGAGTACCAAGAGTTAGTCTTTTAAGAAGTCGGGGAAGCTAGAAAACCCTAAGCCAAACCACACCTTACAAACAAAAAAGATGTGGACGCCCATAATCAGGAGAATGTGAGCATCTAGGGTGAATAAAATCCTAGTCGAATCGAAGACAAGATTGGAATCACGAAAAAGGGAGTGCTATAATTTGAGGTGATCTAGGGTGAAGTTCCTGAGAATTGTTGGAAATTTCTGAGCAACGCTTCTTTTGCCTTCCATTGTAGTATCAAAGAAACCAATAAAAAATAAAGAATTAATGCTGTTCCTAATCATATCTTCCCTACTGACTTTTCAGATATTATATTGACTACATAGTTGTGTATATTATTATTATGCTAAAATGTTCATGACAGAAATCTTTTTCGTATCTAAATCTATTAAAAGTGTGTTTTTAATCTTGCTTTTATATTTTTTCTATAAATTGAATGCAACTTTGAGAATTCCACTCAATCCGCTCTTTAACAGTTATAATTTTTATAAAAAAATATTTTTCTCCTTTATTTATTTTTATTGTTTATATAGAATAGGGTAAAATCAAGGGCTTCAGGCAAATTCACCGCAGCAAAATTCACCATCAACAATTCACCATGGGAAAATTCACTGCCATGAATTGCTGCTGGTGAATTTTCCATAAGGTGAATTTGTCTTGGTGGTGAATTTTTCCCTAGTGAATTGTTGGTGGTGAATTGCTGGTGGTGAATTTTCCTAAAGCCAAAATCAAGGTGTAAAGCATGAATCAACACTATGAACTACCAACTACAAATGAACATAGAATTGCTAGCCGTGAATTTTCCCCTTTATTTTTTTCTATTGTTTATATAGAATAGGGTAAAATTGCGAAAATTCACCGCCATGAATTGCTTGTGGTGAATTTTCCATAAGGTGAATTTGTCATGGTGGTGAATTTTTCCATGGTGAATTGTTGGGGGTGAATTTTCGAACAATGAATTGCTTGTGGTAAATTTTACTAAAGCCAAAATCAAGGTGTAAAGAATGAATCAACACTATCAACTACCAACTACCTAAAACTCAAATAATGACACTAATCCAACAATGAAGTACAAATGAACATAGAAACACAAACAATAAAGTAATATTACCATAATTCCTATGCCATGGTTGAATACCTTCATAGCTCTTTTCCATTCTGCTTTATATGCTATCTTCCCCTCAGATTTTTAGTATTCAAGAATAATAAGCCTAATGTTCGCGATATAGGAAAGTATCAAAGATAGTGGTTGTAGTCTTGAAATGAAAGGGATAGGTCTCTTTTATAGAAAACCAAATTGGAATGAAGGGCCAAGATTAAATGATGAAGAATGATGATGATCAATGGGCGAGATTGCTTGGAGAAGCAAGGAAATAGGGTTAGGGCAAAATATGGTCTAGTTAAGGATGGACGATGAAGATTGAAAGGTAATAAAACCTTATCAAAGGTGGAGGCTAACTGGGATAAGGGAGGAGATTGGAACAAAAAAGGAGGTTGCTGAAGTAAATTAAATAATTATAAAATTATTTAATTTAGGAGGAATCGGGAAAAGTTAAATAATAAAAGCAATTATTCAATTATAGCAAAGAGGGAAAAGTTGACTTTTAATCAAAATTATTTGGAAACAATTATCTAATTAAAAAGTAAATAATAAAAATAATTATTTAATAGTGGAGAGAAAAATAGAAAATAATTAAATAAGTAAGCTTTATTTCATTGTAGAAGAAAATAATTAAATAATTAAAATAAATATTTAATTATAGAAGGAAAATGGAAAATAAATAATTAAATAAGTATTAATTTATTTAATTACAGAGAGAAAGGAAAATTAGTAACGTAATTAAATAAATATTACTTTATTTTAATCAAAGGGAAGATATAAAAAAATAGATGAATTAATTAAATAATGAAATTTATTTAATTAATAGAAGAATATGGCTTTAGAAAATAATCAAATCATTAAAATTATTTAATTATTTAAATTTTTCTTACAAAGAAGTTTACTTAGAAAGAAGTTTAGTAATAGTAAGCATGCTCTTATTTTTTTAAAAAAAATTGATTGATTGCCCATAAATTGATTAGTTATTTCAATGCTAAGAGTTATGTCTCAAAAAATTAAAATAAAGTAAGTATAAGGAGGGTATGATGACCACGGTAGGGGAAAAGAGATTAGAGGTAGTTTACACATGAATGCAAGAATAGCTTACACTTTGTTGAAGGAGGTCTTCACAATTAAAGCTATTTAAGTAAAGTAAGAATTGACTCATATTCAAGAAAATTGTTTTCATAAGAGTTGATAAAGAAGTTTAGATTACATATAGATGATTATTTATATCAATATTATAGTTGGGGTGTATAGAGTAAGGAGTAGAACTACTATATGTTATCAAGTAATGAAAATGGAAGATTATTATGGTATATGATAATCTTTTTAATGAAGTTGTAGACATAATTCCTTTCTATAAGTTTGTATTTAGAGACTAATATTGATGTAAGATTATGATAAAATTTATTAATAATTAGAAGAGAACTAAAAACATAGAATGATAAAAGAAGAGAGAGATACACCATTTATCTATGTTAGGGCTACAATATTGAACTCTCTTTTTCATCTAATCAAGAAAAATATTTCTTAATGTCCATGGTAGATTCGTATTTAATCTTCAAAATAAACATTATAACTTAAAAGTATGATGTTATGTGTTTGTGTTTATGATTTTCTCCACTTACATCTAATGTTATGTGTTTTTGTTTATAATTTTACCAATTCTTTTTATGTTTAGTCTATCCATGTTCTAATTCAAGTTTAATGGTTAATCACATGTACCTTTCATTGGATTATTCAAATTTATACATTGCATGCTTATACTGATACTATTGTTATTTGCCAATTTTCTCACCATTTGGCATTACAAAATGAGAGTAAGATATTTTATTTGAGTAGGATTGTTTAATTTAGATGGTTTTGCAAATTCATTGTGTTTGAATACTTGGCTAGCACACCTTATTCACAAATTAACAAGTTTGTGTCACATCCCTGTAAAAGAAGACCCTTTCACATCGACATTGGGTGGATAATAAAATAAATAAATAAAATAACATATCAATCAAAAACATTGGGAGACAAAGTTGGATGAAGGTATGGGCAGTATGCTAATGCTTTAGGAACTTCAAGCAAATGTGGTTGCACTCGATTTTTCTCATCATCCTCTCTGCCTACGTGGAAAAGGGAATGCAAAGTATGGCGTGAGGAAGAGGGATTTTGTAGAAAAGGGTAAAGAAAGAAATTGCACAAGAAGGGCAGAAGACTGAAAAAAATGAGGTTTTGGAGAGAGAGAAAAGGCATGTAAAGGAGCGATTTTAAGCATTGCGTGTTAAGATTTTTTGCATTATATTTCATGACAATGGTGGCTCTTTGTATACATAATGTTGGTGTGAAAGCTCAATCAACAATGTCTTTGGTACCAACACTAAAGATAAGCGCTTTCCTTCATATTTTCTATTTAAATACGTTTACTTATGAATTAGTTAATCAAAGGCGATCAAGTTAGGTCAACCGTTTCTCCTGATTACTATTATAAACAATTTTATTGATATTTTGGAGGTGTTTGGCCCTAAACTTACTAGTTGTCTTTGTTTAAGAGTTTTTGAGGTCCTTGCTATCAACCACTTGAACTTACTTTGCAAATAAGAAATTTTATGAGAAACCTTTTCTTTGAGGTATTTTAACAATGTTAGAACCACATAAATGTATCAAGGCATTTTTTTACAATGATTTGATTATGGATTCTTAACCTTGAGTTACCCTCAAAACACTAAAATCCAGGATATTGTGTTCTTATGAATGGATTTCTCAAATAATATTTAACCTTTTAAATTATTTATATGTAATCCAACAAATTATAATTGTTCCTATGTGTTCATGACACTACAGTTTTACTTCATAATCTTAGTAGTGGACCTCATTCTAGACATTCTAGAGCTAGCTATACATTATGGCTAGGAGATCGTCTACTTGAAATCTATATTTCTAGCAAGGAAAAATAACCCTATATCATAGAATGAACTATAGATTTAGTAAGAAGGTATGTTATATTCAAATTTCACACTTTATGTATGCATGTTTTAGAATTATAGGTAAATTTTTAATAAATTATGATATTATAAGAAAATTCTTTGGTAAATTTAGGGGAAGGGTCCTTTGGCTTAAAATAGTCTTCACTAGATTTCTTATATTGATTGAAGAGAAAAATTGTTATAGTATGGTCATTTACAGGAAAAAGGACAGTTAAGAGATAGTCGAATTAAAGTGTTTCGTGGTTTCAAGGGTTATATGATTGTGGGGGTTAAGGCATGGTTGATACTTGAAATGCAATTCAGAAATAATTATCCTTCTACAAATCTGCAAAGACATTGTTCTCAGAGTCTGTCTTTAATCGAAGATTCCTTTCCTAGGAGGGGACAGTGTATGCTGAACATACATAATTGTGACAATGTGTGATCTTCAAACCAAAAGCACTTTCAAGACAATTCTTTCCATTGGTTTTCTATTGTTGGTTGGGGCCTTGAAGAGATTTGAACCAGCTATAGCCACATTGCTTTCTCTATGTAGTTGAGAAAAAAGGGTAAAATTAGCTTTAGAGCTTCTAGAACAATATCTACCATTGTTAAACTCCTGGACTTAGTTACTAACCAATGTAGATAGGATGTTATAAAAGCCTTGTATGATCTATCTACATTTGAGGGAAATAGGTCCCGAATCATTTTGGAAATGATTTTTCTAGGTCTATTTCCTTTCTTGATGTTGGTAAATTGAGTACACAAAAAAGTAAACCATAGGCTTATCTAACCTACATCATGACAAACATTTTGTGTTACAATAGTAGGTGGCAACCTATTTTTTTGATGAATCACACAATAGACAGCTTAACTGAGGTGGAAGTTATTGGTCTTCGAGAGCTACTTGTAGTTGTTGTCTTAACTGAGGTGGAAGTTATTGGTCTTCGAGGGCTACTTGTAGTTGTTGTTTCTTCCTCAAGATGTTGGGTTGGTTCAGACGTTTTCTAGTGTGATGATGTCTTTTCTCTATAACATCATCTTTATAGTGGTGTGCACATGGGTGTGAGGGAATAAGTAGGTCAACGCAGGATAAAAATGGAGCATGATATTATGAAGGGGTGCAAGACTGCGTAACAGTAAAGAAAGAGACCTTGCCAAGTAGGAAAAAATGTGCACAAAGGGAAGAGTTGAAAATGTCTTCTTTCGAAAAGATTTGAGCATTTCAATCACGTTACCTGAGAATTTATAGGGTTTGGTTGAATGAGTTTCTAGAGTTTATTTTCAAAAGACTCCTTTATCTAACACCCTAAATTCCAAATATGACATTGTGGGATAAAAGAAAGCGGATTGTGGGTATACCATGCACCGTCATCAGTGGTAGAAAGTCCTCAAAGAATATGTTTCTGTCTGAAACCTTAAGTGGCCATGACCTGGAAACCAGATCACATCAGGGATTCAAGACGACATGGGGGTTGTAGATGCCAAGCTTTCAGAATGCTAATTAAAATTTTATTGCTAAGCAGTGTGGGTGTCATGCATTTTTTCTCATTGCATGGGATAACTCCATTAAGTCCATCAAACTAAACATTGCATGGGATACTGTCTGATGAGAAAGGTTTAGAAATACGATACAAAATGCTTCTGCTGCTTCCCGTTGTGTAGCTGTTTATGTTCTTTGTTTACTTAACTCGAACTTGAACGCATTTGGTTGCCTATACTGTGTCTCCAGTACGTTAATTTCAAGAATTCAAGGTTCCTTTACTGCAGATGAAAAAATGGCATTCAAAGAGTTTTCTCAAAGGCCTGATGCCTACACAAAGGCCTATGGCATGTCTTCTATTCAGAGGATCAAGCAAAAGATTACCAGATGGATTTAGGTTAAGAGGAGATATCAATGTTTTGCCAAGTTTTCGATTATTGGTATAATAGATGATTGAAAAGGAAATTAAAAAAGATGAAAAGTTGTTTTACGGTGGCTATGTTGCATGCCATAGAAATGGAAAAAGGATAAAAGGGACACGTAGAGAATGTGAAAGAGAAACAACTTGATCGGGCTTGGTTGAAGGATACACCACATGTAAAGTTTGAGCAAAATTTTTAAGGAAATCGGGTTTCTAACGTGAGTTTCCATGGTATTTAATTTCACCAGGAGCTCCTTCATGATCATTTTTGAAGAGAACGCTCTCTTGTGGATGATACTTACCTTGATAAAGCTGAATACATGGATTCAATTCATCACGAAGTTCAAATGTTTTCCTTGAAGGGAATGTCTCAACAATTCTATATGAAAGGGGAATCTGAGGAGCAATTTTTGTCAAACATTGATGAAAGTTGATACGTCTTGTTCGAAATACAAGGATGAGAAGAAGGAAGAGCCTGATCATAAACAAGCTTTTTTGAAACTTAGCAAAATAAATTTGACATGTAGTTCATATTCAGTAGATTCTAATGTTTTCATGGTTACCGCTTGTGTCGACCTCGACATTCCAGAGAGATCTCTTGATCTTCAGTGCAGAGATGAAGGATATTTCTCAAGATTTATTCAACAAAGAATTTTAACCTTTGAAGGCTGGATTGAAGGAAAAAATATAGGAAAGATAGAGGCTACATGTTGGCAACAACAGTCACTGTATTCATTAAGTGAAGGGATAATCACAAAGATTATCAAAATAACAGTCAAAGGTTATGCAGGTTCTTCGTTAGTGAATAATGACTTTTGATGATAGCAGAATGGATTTTATGAGACGGTCCAATAAGGTTTTGTTGAAAGGTTTCGTTACATAGTGTAGAGACCATAGGTCTATGACAATTTTGTTTCACTTGCAGAGGATGCTACAAGTCAAAAGGACAGTCAGTATTTAAACATATATGCAAAGTGTTAGAATATGCATGAAGCAACTACCTACAGTCCAAAGGAGGGGATATCCCTAGAATGGAAGAGAGGACTTTGTAAAAGGTTAGTGGCATGCAGTCCAAAATCAATATGTTTCAATTTCTTGAAATTATTTGAATAAAATATTAATACATGCGTTATATTAGAGAAGCCTTTGCTATTCTATATCCAAAATTTGGAAATTTGTTGTTAGCCATTTAAGAGACACAAATTTATCATTTATTTAACTTTCCCTTATTTAATAAACACTCTCCTCCATACATAGGAGTCGATCTCTCTTCAGATATCTGCTCAACCTTGGGTCATGACTAGTCCTTCGGTATTCATTTGAATTCTTTCCTTACCCTAAGCAGATTTAAACAATTGAGCAAAAATGTAGATTGAAGGGCCGATAAAATGGATTTTAGGAGTACATAAATAAGCAAAATGTGCCAAAATTTTGAAAAACCGATTGATAATATCCTTAGACCGCCTTGTTGTTTTTATGTAGGCTTCTTCGAAACTCAAGGAAAATCATTTCCAGCTATATAATATTGATTG
>VDFB02206559.1:0-12124 GCA_007258455.2 Sequoia sempervirens
TTAACAAAGGTTTAGACTATTCTAAGCAAAATGCCTTAATGAAGCAAAAAATTGGTTTGGGTACAACAAATAGAATCTTAACTTAAAGCCTAGAAGACTAGTTTATGAACAAACTTTGATTTTGGGGAGCTTTCAACTGAAATAGAAGATATACTAATCTATCCCATGTATTTTTGTTTTTCAGATATGAACACAAGATTGAATAGTTCTCCATCACACAAATGAGAGTTTTTCTATATGTTATGACTCTACAAACAACTTAACCTGTTACAACACAAACGCACATACTTTCTAGATAAAAAGAAAAAACTAAGTATGTGCACACAAGAGCTGAATTCAAGATTTTGATTAAACTCAAGAGACAACAATTGATAAATTGAACATGCAGTTGTTGTATATGCAGAGAGCATGACAATCTCATCACATGCATAAGAAGAGATAGAACAATAAACTTTTGCACAAAATGTAGAAAAATTTACAATTAGTTTGTCTCAAATACAGTACCAATATATATAGAGTGTCAAAGTATTGCTTTGCATAATTGAGTGTCTTCTAAAAATAAAATTGCATTGAAAATAGAGATTTCATGAAAATTATAAATAGTTTCAAACAAAGCTCATCCAGATGATAAAGCTTACCCTAAAATAAATTCTACTAAAATCAAACTAGCTTCTGCTAGAATTATTAAAAATAGCTCTGCCTAATAAAATAGGCATACTCCAAATAAAGTTGAATATATTTTTAGGCAGTCTAAAAATACCAATTTGTACACTTTCCAAAAACAGTAGTCATTGAGAAGAGTAATTTGGTTGCTCTAATAGTTAAGTGAAGTCACTAAGAGGATTGTGCTAGTTGCTCTGATGGTTAAATGAACTCATGTTGATAACCTGCATATTCTAAACTATATGAAGCAGCGTTCATATTCTCAATAATAAATCCCTTCCATCATTTGTGTATTGGAACAAAATCAATACCATTTCATCATGTAGCTTGCAAAGCAAACTTTTTAGTGCTTCAAACAAGATGAAAAAGGGAGTCCAAATGTGAAAGTTATGACAAAATAAAGATAACAGTTTGGATGAAAATTTGACAAAAATCATAGGAGTCTTCTTTTAGAGTGATAATTTTTATCTTAAACACTAGGCATCTCATTTAGGAAGCCCTTCCAACCTTCAAAAACACTAGCCTTGCAATGGAATGTGTTGAAAGTCTTCTTTCAAACCCTAAATTTCCATATCCTAAAGACACGAAAAATATCAAATATGAAGATAAGTGCACCAAAAAAGAGAGAACATTTGCTACTGATTCCACACTAGCAGATTGCAACAATATAAATGATAATAGGAGTAATAACGAACACGTTGAATACCGAATAAGCAAATCTTTTCATACAGCTAGTGTCTTCAATATTGTTCAATATAGAGAGGACCCAAATAACATACCTTCCACAACATAGACTTGCTTTTTAAATGACAATACTCAAGGTTATTGGTTATACAACTGTCAACAACGAAACACAAGACATAACATTGCTATCGAATGTGAACAATACAGAATAATTCAGCAACAATAAAACATTAATAAACAAATGGTCTTCATTATCCCCCCTTTAAGAAAAGTTAGAATCCCTTCCAGCAACACTAATAACAAAAAATTTAACACAACAAGAAGTATGTGGAGGAGTAGAACACGTCTTTGGAGCTTCAAGAAGTGGTGAACTAGATGATTCATTGTGTTCATCTTTGTGCTTCTTTAGTTTTGCACGGAGGGCATATACTATAGTTGGTTGCTCATGCAAGTGCTAAGCTGTTACAAATTCACACTTCCAAGAACACTTACCATTTTTGCAGCCTTGTGAACTTTGCCCTTTGCCCACACCACCTCCTTCTCAGCCATCACCAATTTGTCTTCATACTCAATGACTTGCTTTTGTTGTGCCCAGGTGAGTTGGGTTTGTTGGTGTAATTGCTCTTGAAACAAACCTGTTTATCCTAGAGCTCATGCTTCAAGGCCTCTAAATCCAAAAGTATTTATCCTTTTCCTCTTTTGTGACACACTGCCTAGACATAGAGGACTATAGTAAGAGATATGGTATTGGAAGGTGTGCCCAATAATTGCTAAGGAACATAATAACCTTCTATACTAGAGAAGTGACAATAAACAAGGGAAGAAGGCAGCCAGTGCTCATGCATTTTTTAAAGGTCATGCCCCAACCATCCTCAAATAACAAGAGTTCCTATGAACTTCATATGGCATCCTTCTTGTACAAACTCTCTATGTGTGAAGCCTTATCCATAATCAGGTAGATCTAAGATGGTCCATCCAAAACATCTAAAGTCCTCACAATCAAAAAAATGCCCCATAAAGCTTGGAACATAGGTCCTATGGTGTGCAAAAAACGAGTCAAAGTCCCATAGGGATCATCCTAATCAAGACATGGACAAGTCAATAAGGCTCCATCTCCAATGTGTGAACTCACAAGATGAACGACACAAACCAAGAACTCATTCAACATAGTAGATCAGCTCAACAGATCCACAGTTAGTGTGCCATTTTGGGAAGTGCTTTCCATACCTAAGCAAATGAAGATGTTCAAGGAGGCTCTCAAAAGACAAAAGGTGTCAAGCAAATTGAAGGTGCCACCTGCAAAAGCAACAAAAGCAATCATGCCGCAATCTACCATCTTACAAAATGTAGGAAATAAGGTGAGCACCATCAAACCAAAGCCTTTATATTTGACACTTATTCATAAGGACAAGTTCATACATAATTGTATGGTAGACCTTGGTTCAAGTACATCAGTGATGCGTAGAAAGGTTGCAAAGGCCCTTGATTTGATATATGAACCAGACCAAGGGAGTTGTCCAATTGAATGGCACTCCAATGAATTCTATAGGAATGGTTAAGAACCTGCCCTCGTCCCTATATGCTTGCCCTAATGTTGAAGTCTTTCAAGATATATTTGTGATTGAGGTTCCCACCACATTTGGTATTTGCATGTCTACAGATTTCACTACTAAATTCAGAGGATATCTCTCACTAACCACTCAATATGCATCACATTGAGAGCAAGCTTGTCATCCACAACAATATTGGCCAATCATTTATAATTCAGGATGAGCCATCCTCTCTTGAACACCGTGATGAAATGCATGCTACCAATGAGGTCCTAAATAAAGGTCAGGATACATAGTGGTCATCCATCGATGGCACGAAAGGAATTATTCTTCAACTATTTGAAGAGATTGGCCCAGGCACTTACCTAATTCATGAGGAAACTCTGCTAATCCTAGAAATCATGAGAGAGAATGGCACCACAATGTGGTAATTATATTTTGATGGGGCTAACTGTAAAATAGGAATTGATACCAACATCTAATTGATCAAACCCAAGGAGGAAAGTATCAGCAGTCCTTCCAATTCCAATTCAACTACACCTACAACATTGGGGAGTATGAAGTGTTGGTGCAAGGATTGTTGTTTGCAAAAAAGAAGGGTTCAATGCTCCAAATATATAAATAAGAGTTAGTCATCAAATAGGTCAAATCCTTATGTGCAGCCAAGAATTCCAATGTTCCACGGGGGCCAGCGTCACCGAAAAAACCCCACGTTTCCTAGACGAGGGATGTCGAGACTTGGGGACTTGGGGGGGACATCCCCACCAACCCATCACCAAGCCACCATCCCACCACCAATGTCGCTCTCTCCAAGACACCGCTAGGACTTCAAGGATGTTGGGGTGTCCTCAAGACGTCTAGGAGACTCCTAGTTGTCTCCAAAATGTATAATTCTTATACATACATTTTTATAACTATTTTTTCAAGTACTATATGTATGTCAACACCACGCCCTCCCCACCATCGTTCCCTCGTTGCCCCAAACTTAGACCCCTGTCCCCGTCCCGAAAAGTGTCCCTAGCCCCGTCCCCTTCCCATCCCGAAAGTGGAACACTAAAGAATTCCCTCATTAAAGCATACAAGCACCCTGTTTGGGATCTCTTAGAGTCTTTTAATGCTATCAATATACATGTGGCGCCCAAAAAAAACATTGACACAAATAAAATGGCCCTTTCAAATCTCAATTCGATCCCACCATAAACTTATTGAGAAACAAAGATGGAGTCAAATTGGTAGTTTGGCCCACAATACTTGATAATCAATCCCACAAGATCATATTCCACAATACTTGACAATCAATTCCACTAGATCATATTCCAAAATGATCAACAAACCATTGACTTCCTTCACAACGTTGATGAACTCACAAATGAGCTCAATCCTAAGATTGAGGAAGCCTACATAGATCAAATTATCCAGCTAAAAGGCAACAAGCTCCATAGAGGAATGGTCACCCTTGAAGGCATAATCAAACATGATGACCCTTGTAGAGAGAAAAGGAAGATCCTAGCCAACAAGAAAGATTATCAAGATGTAGAGATTGCCCCCAGAGGAGTTGTGAAGTTGGCCAAGTTTTGCACACAAGAAGAAGAGGAGTAACTCATCAACCTATGTAACAAATATAACCAAGTCATGTCCTGGGACTATGAAAAGTTGAAGGGTTGAGATAAAGAGATAATGTAGCGTACAATCGAATCCCAACCCAAGATGAAACCGTTCAGACAAATACATAGGCTACTGAATCCAAAGATTGAACCTTTTATGAAGCATGAGCTCTCAAAGTTGGTGAGCTTAAAAATCATATACCCAATTAAGCATTCAACGTAGGTCTCCAATTTGGTCTCAGTAAGAAAAAAGAATGGAGAAATCAAGTTATGTGTGGATTTTAGGAACTTGAACAAGACATCTCTCAAGGATCATTACCTACCACCATCAATGGACCAAATCTTGCAAACGGAAGTTCAATCTAATAGGTTTACCATGGTGGATGGTTTCTCGGGGTTCAATCAAATATTGGTAAAGGAAAAAGATCAACACAACACAGTATTTACCACCAAATGGGGCACCTACACCTATCAAAAAATGTCGTTTGGCCTAACAACTATCAAAGCTACATTTCAAAGAGCAATGGATATTGTTTTCAACCTCCACAACATAAGAAGAGCTTACAATACATCCTAGGAAAGATTAATTTTTGTAAGAAAGTTCATATTGGACTTTGTAAGCATCTTCCAACCCATCACTCTCATGCTTAAGGGCCAACAATGCAAATAGACAAATGAAGGATGCCAAGACTTTGAGTTCATTATACAAGCAACTACTTATGCTCTAGCATCAATCAATCATGATTTCTCTAAAGGATTCATTCTCTATGCCTAAGGAGGAAAGCTAGCATTGTAGCAATGTTCACCCAAAGGAAAAAATAGGACAACAACAAAGAACAAGAACACCTCATTTCCTTCTCCAGTCAAACCTTCAAGGATACAAAGGAGAAGTATAATTTAATGGAAAAGCAAACCTACACCTTTCTAAAGGAGCTACAGGAATTCAAAAACATGTCCACGAATAAAGTAAATGACATGGTGATTCATTCAAGCATTAGGCAATTCATCCTAGGTGGGGACATCATTGAAAGAAGGGCCAACTAGATCGCAAAGATCCTAGAATATGACATAGATGTGAAGCCCACAAAATTGTCAAAGGAATAGCACTATGCTAACACCTACAGGAGGATATCCTTATTCCCAAGGAATTAGAAGGAGAAGAGCAACAACAAGATGCAAAGTGTTGCATAATAAGTGAAGAACAACACCAACTAGATTGGATTGAAGACAAGGTCCAATACCTAGAAACAAAGTAGCACCCCAAGGAGCTAAGCCCCAAACACAAAAGAGGATATAGGCTTCAAGCCATGCCATATAGGTTCATCAAAGGTGTTTTGTTTCATCAAAATTTTGACAAAATATTGCACATATGTATAGAAAAAGACAAAGTCCCAGTTATTCTCGAGGAATCTCACCAAGGACAATCAAGTCGACGTTACTCTACACAAACCATAGTTATTAAAATTATGAGAGCAGGATACTATTGGCCACAAATGTTTATGGATACCCATAGGTGGGTGTGTGGATACTAGAACTACCAATTCTACTCCAACAAGAAAAAAGCGCCCCTTCCTCTAAAGCATGTCTCTATGGACCAACCATAGTTGAAAAACTCTCCAAGTAAACGGCAAGTTTTAAAAAACTCTCGGGTCTTTTTTTTTTTTTACGGTGGGTTTTTCTTGCATTTACTAGCCAAAATCGCTTGCCAAATAAACGAGAAAATCTCGTCGAGTTTTTGGCAAGTTTTTCGCCAAAAACATGATGAGTCCACAAAAGAAAACTCGCCCCCAGACCCCCATGAGGGGCATTGCCCCTTGACCCCATTGCGGGCATTGCCCTCAAACTCCCAACGAATTCATTTGATTTTCTAGGTACTGTCAAAGTCCAAGTTTCCAAGTTTGCCTACAAGTCTTCATCTATAATATCATCTAGTTCTACCTCTCGCCTAGTTTTCACTAGACATGGGAAGAGGAAGATATAAATTTGTAAAATATATTAATGTAGTATTTACTTTCAGTTTTACAAAAACAATTTGCTATTTTCATTTTGTTTCAAACTATCATTATCAGAGGATTCCACATGAGGATGCCATTTTGTACCCAATTTGATTTCAAATCAATCAAATACAACTAGACTCAACTTGTTTCTTTTATGTACTCATTTATTGACTCATTGGATGCATCTTATCATTGAATTTTGCAAAACAAATGTGTTTTTAATGAAATTTAAGCAATTTTTTAAGATGTCGAGTTTTTGTTGAGTTTTTACCAAGTTTTTGTCGAGTTGTGTTTTTTGGGCCTAGCGAGTTTTTCAACTATGGGACCAACAATTTGCTATGGGGACTAGATTTCATCAACATGATCAATCCTCTATCCAGTGTTGGCTACAAGTTTATACTAACAGCAACAAATTAATTCACATGGACTAAGTTTGTGGCACAAAAGAATGCAACAAAGGCGATTGTCATTGATTTCCTCAAAGGTGTAGTTTTGAGACTTGATGCTCTTGAAACCATCATCATTGATAATGCCAAGGCATTTGCAAGGACCGCAATCACTCAATTTGCTCAAGATCATGGTATATATCTAAAGGCATCCTCAAACTATTACCCATAGGGAAATTGATTGGCTGAGCTTACAAACAAGAATTTGATCAAGACCATCAAGAGAATGGGAGAAAAATCTAAGTGGCAATGGCATACTCACCTAAAACAAGCTATCTAGGCCAATCGAATGACTCCAAAGCAGGCAATAGGAGAATCTCCTTAAACTGTAGTTGATAGAAAAGTGACCATGTTACCAAACTCCATAAAGCTTCTGACACTAAGCATTATTTGCCAATTTGAAATCATTAACAATGGAGCAATGACTACCAAAATAGTCAAGCTGCTACAACTAAGAACAAAGGATTGATGCACAAGACCGAATAAGCAAACACCAAAGCACAATAAAAAGGTGGTTTGACAAGCATACCATGATTCACAATTTTAAGGTTGGCAATTTCCTACTAAAGCAGGACGAAATTATAGCAAAGCAACAATGCCATGAAAAGCTACACTCTCTCTAGAGCAAGCCATACATAACAGTTAGTTGTAAGCAGACCAACACGTTCAACCATTCAATGCTCAAATAAACCATATTACCAATTTTGGTGAATGAATTCCATTTAAAGCCATACTAAAAAAGTGATCATGTCCATGTAAATAGCTTATGTATCATATTTCTCCCTTCCATGTATGACTTTCATTACCTGATCATTGTCCCAACACCACAACATTTTCCTTTTTATATAGCATATCCTCCTACCCCATTCAATTTTGAACTTCTAAAATTTTGAGATAAATTTTGATGAATTGTAATGTCCCCTTCTCAAGCCTAGTCAGCTATTGCAACAATTAGCTTATTCCAAAGTTCCTGTAGACTAATTGGCAGTGGTTAGGAGACTCCAAGGTTCTTGGAGAGCTTAGTAGTGAGATTTCTCAACATCCAATTGTGTGTTGCCTTTCTATTGGTGCTCAAGATGATGGTGATGTCCTTTGTTGCTTTTTCAGCCATTTGGGTTATTCTCCACATTTCTTGGAGAACACGGCTATTTTTAGTAAGTGCTTGTTTTGGCACTAGGCATCTCCCCTCGTCATTAGTAGCTTCTTGGTGTGATTAGTTTCTGTTTTGGATGCCTTATTGGTGCTTTATGCAAGGTGGTTGGAAATATTTTAATATACTTTAATATTTACACTAAAGTCATAAAGAAATGTTTAAATATTACTTTAGTGTTAAATATTATAAAGTGAAAAAAAGTTATACCCCCAAGTTGGATGCCTATGGAAATGTGCTTGGGGACTTAAAATGTTTTAAAATTAAAAAAGGGGCCTTTTGAGGGAAAAATAAAAATATATTTGAATTTTTAAATGGGCATTTTTCTCTCCAAACTCTATATATTGGGGTTTTGGGCTCTCATTTCGATTATTTGAAATCACACACATTGCAAAATATTGTTGGAATGTACTGATAAGTTCAACAAGGATTGATAGAGGACGGAAACCCTCATCAACTTACTGCTTTTGAATCTGAAAGACAAACCTGAAATAACTTGCCCTGTTCTATATACAATTTTTTTTTGTTTCTACCAACTCTAATGTTCAAACATAAATACATATAAACCAGAATTGCTAATGATAAAACTTTATTCTCGGAAAATAACAATCCGCATCTTTCTTGTACAAACACAGTAACTGGTAGAAATTAATTACTAATTCTGACCTGAAATAATAGCCAAGCATCAAGTATTTTTGAACAGCCCATATATATTGAATGCTCAACTACCAACTACCAAAAATACTCAATTCTTCAAACATTGCTCTTCAACACTTCAAAAAACTTCATTAAATCATCATGTTAAGCACCAGCACAGCCCCTGAAGTGAGACTGTCAAGCCACCATCCCGGATGTACCTTCCAACACGGAAGATGATATTCTTTGTGAGAAGAGAACCCTGTCCTCACAAAGTTTGTTGTGAACATCGTCCACCAGCTACAAACCTGTTCCAATCCACGTTTCAAAACCAGCCTATGCAATGAGCTCTCTTGGAAACTTTTATTCTTTCCTCCTTGTAACTCCCATGTCTCTTCCAATTCTCATCCTTTTGTCTTTCATTTTTTATTTTGTCTTTTTGAGAATTCACTTTTTTTAAAGTTACTTAATTAATTTCCTTATCTTTATAACTTAAGTCACTTTATCAACATTAAATAATTAACTTAAGTTGCCTTATATTTTTAACCGCCCTGGCAAATTTAAATTAATTATTTAATTATATGTTGGCTCAAATTGGGGACATTACAGAACCCTAGCTGGTTAGGAGTGATTCTACCTTAGGAATCACCATTGTTTTCACGGAGTTTGCAGATTGGAGTTTCATTAATGAAGATAAACAAGGTATTTTGAAGTGTAATTTTTGGTGTGTTTGAAAATAGGTGATTGATGAATTTTGGAGTGTTTATGATAACCTGACGATTATTCCTAGTCTAGTCACAGGTTGCAACCTCTTTTTGAACATATACTTCCAATGATGGACAGAGAGTTTAAGGGTATTTTACCCTTGGTTTTATTAGAGTTGGGTGACCCCCTTTGCAATAAACTTTGGTGGTTAACAGTTGGCATTTATTTTTACAAGAGAAAGTCACCCCTTCAACAAGCCATCCAGGTTTTGGAGATTTTTGGTGTTTGAAACTAGTTTTTGGGGGTTCTTTTGAACTGCAATCCTTCCCAAGAGTGGCACCCTAATGTATTAGGTTGCTAGCAAGAGTTATTGGTCAGTTTTGGATCAAATAAATAAATATGATTTTCTTTGAAAATAGCCCCTGCTAGGAGCTGGCGCCAACCTTAAGGGGACTGAAAATTATTCCCAAGTCTATTACAGTGGTGTTAATTGGGGTTTTAGAGGCTTGTAGGGTTTGTTGGTGTCTTGAGAAGAGTAACAATCAATTAATTGTAGAGCTTTAGACTAGTGTGAGGATACTTTATCTGATTCTTAATCAACTCTAGGTTAACAATCTCTAATGATTACCCCTGATTTTTATTATATTTTTGGTTTGAAGAATAAGATGGATATGCAAAATGTTTTTTTATTTTCCATTCATCATGATGAGTACATGCATGGATAATTTCATAGCTTTGCAAGGTAATATAGAGGTATTACATCAAAGATTAATAACACTCATCTCAATATCAAAAATTAGAAGTTAAAGAACTTATGTTAGACCTGTTAAGACACCTTAAATAGGAGTTTGCAAACATCAGAAAGTGTTGATCAGAACATGGTGTGAAGACCAAACATGGCACAGCTCCCTAGGAGGGTGATTTGCTTGGAAAAATCAGAACTTCACCAAAAACCCACAAATGAATGCCCAAAATGAAGCGCCCAGCTACTAGGAAACTAATGAAACAATACCCAAATCAATATAATTTCATCACACGAAGATAGGAGATGTTTGGCGCCTCCCAAGTACTAAGAAATGGCAAGTTTCAAACCTCAGAAAAGTATATCACAACTCAAAAAATGCATGTAATCAACTGCAAACTCACTCCAAAATGGCATGAACCACACACCAAACCAAAACTCAAACCAAACTCAAAACGCCAAAAATATCTTCATTTTTTCACCTCCAAAATTAACCAAAACTACCAAAAAACCCTAAAATGTGATGAACAGCTCTCCAACCAGCTAGGGTGGGTATTTCACCATCAAAAACCAACAACCAAGAAAAGGATTTTCATCTCCTCAACCAGCAAATGTAGAAATCTGGAAACAATCAACTTAGCATAAGCTTATGTCGTCAAGCAAGATATGCAAAATGAGAGCCTATAAATGAGAATTTATGGGGTGTGACAAATAGGACAACTCATTTCATTTTCCTCCAGTACCTTTTGAAATTAACATGAAATTACCCCAAGAAGTCCATTTTTTGCCTTTTGCTGGTCTGATTTTTTTGATGTAGTTTCCTCTACTGAATAGTATTCTATTTGATGCACCTTCCCTTTGGTTGCACACCTATGTCTTGGGGCCTAAGGTTCTTTGCATGTGAAGCACAAATTCATCTTCCTCAAATCATTAAGTGTCTCACTATCAATTCTTGTGACTGATTTCTTTGGCTGATCGGAGCCTTTTGATAAATGTTTTTTTATCTTTGTCTTTTTTATGTGAAAATCCCTTTGACTGAAATTGGCTCTTAGAAGTGGAGGACTCCATGTCTCTAGCTTTCTTGATGGCCTCTTGTAGAGAAGGTGGGTTGAATGCCTTAATCCATCCCCTCGAGGGATCAGATAACCCATCTATAAAAAAAGCAGTGAGCCTCCTCTCAGATATATCTGTCACCAAGACCGATAACCTCTGAAAATCAACAACATAAGCATCCATTGAACCCCATTGTTTCAACTGTGCCAACTCCCTAAAATGAAGTTTTGGATCCTTCTTATCAAACCTCTCTATGAGTCTCTCAGTAAAGTCTGCATAAGATGTAATCTGAGCATGCCCCATTCTGATCATCCCATGATGCCATCACTCATGTGCAACTCCATCAAGGTGTATAGCAACATATTTTATGGATTCTTCTTTAGACATGGGGTTTAGATTGAAGTAGGTGTCCCTCCTTTTGAACCCATGCTCTCATTGAAGTCTTACTAGACTAGTCAAAATGAGGAAGGCTAAGCTTCCCAACTTTCCTCCACAAGTCATTATGATGCTCTTTGTGACCCCTGTTGGGCATGTGCCTCATCCTAATATCCATATAATCTCAAAGAGATATGTCATGCTGAAACCTTGGGCCTGCATCAATCCAATCTTGTTTGAGCTGATCTTGCATTTCAATCAATGTGAGCTCATGCTCTGGTTGTGGTTGAACTCTAGGTGGGAAAACTAGCATGAGAGGTCTAGCCATGGCTGCCCTATGGTGCTGATTTGTTGCACCACGTTGGCCCAAATTATTTGCTTGTCCATTGTTGCCTCCGTTGCCTCCATTGCCTCCATTGTTGACTCCCAAGCAAGCCAACCCCTCAACCAACTATGCAAGCCGCTGATTGGTTTCCTAGTGTCCCCTAACCACAACATCCAAAAGAAGCATCTTCTGAT
>VDFB02206563.1:2500-10785 GCA_007258455.2 Sequoia sempervirens
GAGGACTTGTACATGCACTGGATCTTGGCATCGGAGTTCCAATTCCAGTTCCAGCGTCCAAGGGGAGCACCGGGACAACTTGGGACAACTGGAAAAGGGTGCAACACCGGCACTTCCCGGGAGGTCGCCCATCCCAGTACTACTCCGGCCCAAGCGCGCTTAACTCGCACGGGTGCGAGTGTTGCAGGGGCTCGCAGCGGTGCATAAACGTGGGATTGAATCAGGTCCCAAAAATGGGTCCCGAAACTGGGCGCTAGTGTTGCAGGAACTCACAGCGTTGCGGAAAAGCGGGGTTGAATCGAGTCCAAAAAATCGCCCCCAAAACCGGGTGCGAGTGTCGCAGGAACTCGCAGGGGTGCGGAAAAGTGGGATTGAATCGGGTCCCAAAAATGGCTCCGCAGAGATCGGCTCTGAAAATGGGTCCCGAAAATTGGCTCTGAAAATGGGTCCCAAAAGTCGGCTCGGAAAACGGGTCCCAAAAATCGGCTCCGAAAATCGAGCCCCAAAAGGTGGGATGGATCGACTCCCAGAAAAAGGGCTCCAAATATAGGTCCCAAAAATTGGCTCTGAAAACGGGGTCCGAAAATCGGGACCCAAAAATCGGCTCTGAAAATGGGTCCCAAAAATCGGCTCCGAGAATTGGGCTCCAAAAGTGGGTCCTGAAACTCGGCTCCGAAAATCGAGCCCCGGAAGGTGGGACTGGATGGAGCCCCAAAAAAGAGTCTCCAAAAATAGGTCCCAAAAATTGGCACTGAAAAATGGGGTCCCAAAGATTGGCTCCGATTTTTGGGTCCCAAAAATCGGCTCCGAAAATCAGCTCCGAGAATCGAGCTCCAAAAACGGGTCATCCGATAAAACACTAGAAAAGGGTGCAACACCGAGACTTCCCGGGAGGTCACCCATCCCAGTATTACTCCGGCCCGAGCGCGCTTAACTCGCACGGGTGCGGAAATGGGTGCGAGTGTTGCAGGGGCTCGCAGTGGTGCGACCGGTGCAGGAACCCGCAGGGGTGCGTAAAAGTGGGATTGAATCGGAACCCAAAAATCGGGTCCGAAAATGGGTGCGAGCGGTGCAGGAACTCGCAGGGGTGCAGAAAAGTGGGATTGAATCGGGTCCCAAAAATTGGCTCAGAAAATGGGTCCCAAAAACTGGCTCTGAAAATGGGTCCCCAAAGATCGTTCAAAAATGGGCCCCCAAAATTGGTTCAAAAATCGCTCCAAAAAATGGGTCCCAAAAACGGCCCGGTGATTGTCAGAACATGTTTTAAAAAATTCCATTTTTGGAAAAAATAAATAAATAACTATTTTTCGGAAAAATTTCCATTCTGCGAAATTTTGGGATTTGGGCCCTTCCGGGGAAATCCAGGTCAGGCGGATTCCAGTCCAGAATCCGGGAAAATCCAGGCGCACAGGAATCTGCAAAAATCACCAAGTCCAAAGTGGGGTTCCCGATGCCTTGGTGGGGTTGCGGTTGGGACTTCCCTTCACCAAGTCCAAGTCCAAAGTGGGGTTGGGGTTGGGGTTGGGATTTCCCTTCACCAAGTCCAAACTGGGGTTCTCGATGCCTTGGTGGGGTTGGGGTTGGGGTTTCCCTTCACCAAGTCCAAAGTGGGGTTCCCGATGCCTTGGTGGGGTTGGGGTTGGGGTTGGGGTTTCACCATGTCCGAAGTGGGGTTCTGGGTACCTACGTGGGTGGGGGTTTCCTCTCACCAAGCGTCGGCGGGGTTCCCTGCCCGCTGCAAGTTGGGGCCAGCCCCTTTTCCAAGTCCCATCCCGAGTGGGGCTTGGGTTTACCCTTGCCAAGTTCTCGATGCCTTGGTGGGGTTGGGGTCGGATTTCCTTCACCAAGTCCAAAGTGGGGTTCTCGGGATGCCCCTAGTGGGTTGGGGTTTTCCCTTTCTCACCATGTCCCAACGGGTTTCTCGGTACCTACGCTGGGTTCCCCGTGCCTGCGGCTGGGGCCGCCCCTTTTCCAAGTCTGGATCCGGCGGGGTTGGGCCCCTTCCTGCCCAACAAAGCCAAGTGGGGTGTTTGGGGTCTCCCTTCCCCAAGTTCAGTCCAAAGCGCCTAAGTGGGGTTTGGGGTTTCCCTTCCCCAAGTCCGGTCCAAAGCGAGGTCCCATGTAACGGGAGCACCAAGGGCGACTTGGACATGACCCGAACCTTGGCTTCGGAGTTCCAGTTCCAGTGTCCAAGGGGAGCACCAGGGGCGACTTGGGCATGCACTGGATCTTGGCGTGGGAGTTCCAGTTCCATTGTCCAAGGGAAGCACCAGGGGCGACTAGGACATGCACCGGATCTTGGCTTCAGAGTTTCAGTTCCAGTGACCAATGGGAGCACCAGGGGCGGCCTACGGGGCCAGGGGGAATTGTACATGCACTGGATCTTGGCATCGGAGTTCCACTCCAGCCTGGCCCAAGGGGAGCATCGGGACAACTTTGGGCGACTTGGAATCACCTGCCGAATTGGACTACTTTGGACATGGCATTGGATCTTGGCTTCGAGTTCCAGTTGTCCAAGGGGAGCACTGTGGGCCACTCTGGACATGCACCTGACCTTGGCTTCGGGTTTCTGCAGTCCAAGGGAGCACCATGCGCGACTTGGATGACTTGGACATGCACTGGATCTTGGCTTTCGGGGCTCTGAAAATGGGTCGCAGAGACCGGCTCCGATAACGGGTCCTAAAAATCGGCTCCGAGAATCGGTCCCAAACATCGGCTCCGAAAATGGGTCCCAAAAAAATTGGCTATGAAAATCGGCTGCGAAAATGGGTCCCAAAAATTGGCTACGAAAATCGGCTCCGAAAATGGGTCCCGAGAATCGGGCTCCAAAAGTGGGTCCCGAAAATCGAGCCCCGAGAGGTGGGACTGGATCGAGCCCGAAAAGAGTCTCCAAAAATAGGTCCCAAAAATCGGCCCCAGAGATCGGCTATGAAAATGGGTCCCAAAAATTGGGCTCCAAAAGTGGTCCCCGAAACTCGGCCCCGAAAGTCAAGCCCCAATAAGTGGGACTGGATCGAGTCCAGAAAAACAGGTCCCAAAAATCGGCCCTGAAAATCGGGCTCCGAAAATGGGGCCCAAAAACCGGCCCCGAAAATCGGGCTCCAAAAGTTTGGATCCAAAACTCGTGAATCGGGGGGCTTGATCATATTTCGGCGTCATCCTACCGATTTCTGGGAATCGGACAAATAGCTTATATAGGGGGGAGGTGTCATTCGAGAGGCCGCCCACGGAGTCCCATTCCGACAGTCCCGTCCCATCCCCACCCCGGAACTTGGCGACTTGGACATGCACTGGATCTTGGGTTCGACGACTTGGACATGCGCTGGACCTGGGCGACTTAGGGACTAGGGGGCTCGAAAGTGGGCTCCAAAAGATGCATTCTAAAAATGTGTCCCAAAAATGGGTCACTCGACCAAACACTAAAAAAAAGGGTGCAACACCGGGACTTCCCGGGAGGTCACCCATCCCAGTACTACTCCGGCCCAAGCACGCTTAACTGCGGAGTTCTGATGGGATCCGGTGCACTAACGCTGGTATGATCGCACCCATCAAGGCCTTGTCACCACACTGTCTTGGGGCACACACTAACAACGCAGTCACCTTTCGTGCGATCTCGTCCCGCCCATCTTGTCTCGTCCAGGGGTCCTGTCCCGGGTTTGGGGTTTCCCTTCCCCAAGACCGATCCGATGTGGGGTATACGGGGGTGCATGTTCCTCGAGGGGGCTTTCCAGCGGTTGTCCAGTTCCAGTGGGGCGTACCAGTTCCAAGGTGGACAGGGCGTCCAATGCTGGGGCGTCCCAGTGCCGCATCGGAGCCCCGTCCCAGTAGTCTTGTACAGCAGGGCCCTGAGCCACCTTTAGAGAATAGGGGTCCAAAAAATGGGTCATCCGATAAAACACTGGAAAAGGGTGCAACGCCGGCACTTCCCGGGAGGTCACCCATCCCAGTACTACTCCGGCCCAAGCGCGCTTAACCCGCACGGGTGCGGAAATGGGGTGCGAGTGTTGCGGGGGCTCGCAGCGGTGCAGAAATGGGTGCGAGCGGTGCAGAAACGTGGGACTGAATCGGGTCAGAAAATGGGTCCCGAAACTGGGCGCGAGTGTTGCAGGAACTCACAGCGTTGCGGAAAAGCGGGGTTGAATCGGGTCCCAAAAATCGCCCCCAAAACCGGGTGCGAGTGTTGCAGGAACTCGCAGGGGTGCGAAAAAGTGGGATTGAATCGGGTCCAAAAAGTCGGGGTGCAAAAGTCGGCTCGGAAAATGGGTCCCAAAAATCGGCGTTGAAAATGGGTCCGCAAAGATCGGCTCTGAAAATGGGTCCCGAAAATTGGCTCCGAAAATGGGTCCCAAAAGTCGGCTCGGAAAACGTGTCCCAAAAATCGGCTCCGAAATCGGGTCTCAAAACTCGGCTCCGAAAATCGAGCCCCAAAAGGTGGGATGGATCGAGTCCCAGGAAAAAGGGCTCCAAATATAGGTCCCAAAAATCGGCTCTGAAAATGGGTCCCAAAGATCGGCTCCAAAAACGGGCTCCGAAAATGGGTCCCTAAAATCGGCTTCGAGAATTGGGCTCCAAAAGTGGGTCCTGAAACTCGGCTCCGAAAATCGAGCCCCGGAAGGTGGGACTGGATGGAGCCCCAAAAAAGAGTCTCCAAAAATAGGTCCCAAAAATCGGCACTGAAAATGGGTCCCAAAGATTGGCTCCGAAAACGGGTCCCAAAAATTGGCTCCGAAAATCGAGCTCCAAAAGTGGGTCCCGAAAATCAGCTCCGAGAATCGAGCTCCAAAAGTGGGTCCCGAAAATCGGCGCCAAAAACGGGTCATCCGATAAAACACTAGAAAAGGGTGCAACACCGAGACTTCCCGGGAGGTCACCCATCCCAGTATTACTCCGGCCCGAGCGCGCTTAACTCGCACGGGTGCGGAAATGGGTGCGAGTGTTGCAGGGGCTCGCAGCGGTGCGACCGGTGCAGGAACCCGCAGGGCTGCGTAAAAGTGGGATTGAATCGGGACCCAAAAATCGGGTCCGAAAATGGGTGCGAGCGGTGCAGGAACTCGCAGGGGTGCGGAAAAGTGGGATTGAATCGGGTCCAAACAGTCGGCTCTGAAAACCGGGTCCGAAAATGGGTCCCGAAAATCGGCCCCAAAACTGGGTGCGAGTGTTGCAGGAACTCGCAGCGGTGCAGAAAAGTGGGATTGAATCGGGTCCCAAAAATCGGCTCGGAAAATGGGTCCCAACACTCGGCTCCAAAACTGGGTCCCAAAAACCGGCTCTGAAAATGGGTCCCCAAAGATCGGCTCCGAAAATGGGCTCCAAAAAACGGGTCCCAAAAATCGGCTCCGAAATTGGGTCCCCAAACTCGGCTCCGAAAATCGAGCCCCGAAAGCTCGGACTGGATCGAGTCTAAGAAAAAGGGCTCCAAAAATCGGCTCTAAAAATGGGTCCCAAAAACGGGTGCGAGCGGTGTAGGAACTCGCAGGGGTGCGGAAAAGCGGGATTGAATCGGGTCTGAAAATCGGGGTCCAAAAAATGGCTCCGAAAATGGGTCCCAAAAATCGGCACCAAAATTGACTCCTAAAAAACGGGTCCCAAAATGGGTCCTGTGAAATTGGTTCAAAATCGGCTCCAAAAAACGGCTATCCCAAAATCGGGTTCGGTAGAATCGGGTTCAAATTGTCCCCAAACTCGCCCGGGGTGTAACGGCTCCAAAGTCGGCCCGAAATCGGTCCCAAAATCGGTTCAAAAAACGGCTCAGCAACCGGTCCCTAAACTAGGTTCGGTGAAACGGGTCTGCGTGTCCCCAAACTCGGCTCCGAAAATCGAGCCCCAAAAAGTGGGTCTGGATCGAGTCCCAAAAAACAGGGTCCAAAAATAGGTCCCAAAAACCGGGCTCCAAAAGTGGGTCCCCAAAATCGGCTCCGAAAATTGGGCTCCAAAAACGGGCCCCAAAAACAGGCTCCGAAAATCGGGCCCCAAAAGTGGGTCCAAAAGTTTGGATCCAAAAGTCGTAAATCGGGGAGCTGGGTCATTCTTCGGCGTCATCCTACCGATGTCTGGGATTGGTACAAATAGCTTATATAGGGGGGTGGTGTCATTCGAGAGGCCCCCAACGGAGTCCCATTCCGAAAGACCCGTCCCCGCCCCAGAGCTCATATATATATATATATATATATATATATATATATACGTCGGCGACGTCGGCGACTAGGCGACTTGGCAAGACTTGGCGAGACTTGGGCGAGACTTGGACGAGACTTGGCGAGACTTGGGCGAGACTTGGAGCCGAGTTTTGGGACCCAATTTCGGATCCCGATTTTGGGGACCCGCTTTTGGAGCCCGATTTTTTGGAGACTCTTTTTTTGGGCTCGATTTTCAGAGTCGAGTTTTGGGACCCCCATTTTTGGACCCGATTTTTGGGACCCATTTTCGGAGCCAATTTTTGGGACCCATTTTCGGAGCCATTTTTCTGCGACTCAATGCAGTCCCACCTTTTGGGGCTCGATTTTCGGAGCCGAGTTTTGGGACCCAATTTCGGATCCCGATTTTGGGGACCCACTTTTGGAGCCCGATTCTTTGGAGACTCTTTTTCTGGGCTCGATTTTCGGAGTCGAGTTTTGGGACCCCCATTTTTGGACCCGATTTTTGGTACCCATTTTCGGAGCCGATTTTTGGGACCCATTTTCGGAGCCAATTTTTGGGACCTATTTTTGGAGCCATTTTTCTGGGACTCAATGCAGTCCCACCTTTTGGGCCTCGATTTTCGGAGCCGAGTTTTGGGACCCAATTTCGGATCCCAATTTTGGGGACCCAATTTCGGAGCCGAGTTTTGGGACCCGATTTTGGGGACCCACTTTTGGAGCCCGATTTTTGGGACCTATTTTTGGACCCTGTTTTTTGAGGACTCGGACATGCCCTGGATCTTCTCTTCGGCGACTTGGACGACTTTGCGAACTCGGCGACTTGGACGACTCAGACATGCACTGGGTCTTGGCTTCAGAGTTCCAGTTCTAGCATGCAAGGGGAGCACCAGGGGCGAGTTGGGGACGTGCGTGACTTGGACGACTTGGACGTGCACTGGATCTTGGCTTCAGAGTCCCAATTCCGATGTCCAAGGGGAGCACGAGGGCTGACTTTGGCGTCCCGGGCGACTTGGACGATCTGGACATGCACTGGATCTTGGCTTCGGAGTTCCAGTTCCAGTGTCCGGGGGGAGCACTGGGGTTACAACAAGGGTCGCACAAGGGACCAAAACAGAGTACCAAGGGGAGCACTGGGGGTTGCGCCAAAGTGCAGAGCAAGGTTGTTCCAAGCGCAATGGGGCTTGCACCGGTCCGTTCCAGGGGTGCACCGGGGTCGCACCGGGGACCAAAGCAGAGTACCGAGGGGACCACCAGGGGTGTTCCAGGTGCACCAGGGTTTTCACCAAATTGCAGAACAAGGTTGTTCCGAGGGGGCACCAGGGGTGTTCCAAGTGCATCGGGGGTTGCACCAAGGGTCGCACCAAGGGTGCACTAGTCCGTTCCAGGGGAGCACCGGGGCTGCACCAGGGCGCTCGAGGGGCGCACCGGGCTTCCACCAAGGGCCGAACTAGGGACCAAAATAGAGCACCAGGGGTGTTCCATAAACAACCAGGGGTTGCACCAAAGTGCAGAACAAGGTTGTTCCAAGGGGCCACCGGGGGTGTTCCCAGTGCACCAGGGGTTGCACCGGGGTTCAAGACAGGGTCCGGAACAGGGTTCCAAAGTGAGCAGCAGGACAAGTAAAGACCACAACCAAGTCCGTGGGCGGAACCAAAGGAAGGTTATCATGATATTGGGAGGATGCGATATTCTTCGAGGGCTCGGTATTATGATGGCTTCTCAAGGCTAGGTGAAGGGGAACCGTGTGCGGTAATGGTTTCCCAAGCCAAAAGTGGAAATGTGGATTTTTCCTACAGTTGCCTGGGAATCCGCCGAATAACCCTTATGGGGGAATGAGAGTACCCCGTCGTTGTTTTCGTGCCGCGCGGAGGCATGGCCCGTGACAGTTGACCCCAGGCCCATGACTAGGCCACCTTAGATAATAGGGGTCTCGAAAGTGGGCTCCAAAAAATGCACTCTAAAATTGTGTCCCAAGAGTGGATTCAAAAAATGTGTCCCAAAAATGGGTCACTCCACCAAACACTAAAAAAGGGTGCAACACCGGGACTTCCCGGGAGGTCACCCATCCCAGTACTACTCCGGCCCAAGCGCGCTTAACTGCGGAGTTCTGATGGGATCTGGTGCACTAACGCCGGTATGATCGCACCC
>VDFB02206564.1:0-21392 GCA_007258455.2 Sequoia sempervirens
AAATTCCAAATGCCTCCTTCTAGCCTGCTGATGTGATTTTCGTGACCGCACCAATCAGCAGAACAAAGTTTCCCAATGGACTCTCTATTCTCTCTTGAACAAAGTATTCAGCATGCTAAGATTGCAAGTGAGATCACGCTTTCAACTCCAAGGTTCCTATAATGCGAATAGACCCAGTTTGGTTGATGTGTATTTGCTGTGTTCTTAAGAGGGGACTTACGTAATTGTTCAGAATTCGTGTAGTAACAACCAATATATGCTTTTTGAAAGGGATTTTTGTGCGAAATGATTTGGCTTTAGGGTGCTAGTTTCCTAAAACTAACCAAAATTATGCGGAATTTGAATGGCTGCAGAGATTTCTAAAATTTAAAATCTAGTCTAAATGCAAAGGATGTTATGCTTCAACTTCAATGAACTTCAAACAAACCTTGCCTAGCCTCCTATGGGACAGCTTCAACAAAGTAAGTGCAATCTTCAAAGGATAAAAATGATGTTCAAATCATGATTCAATAGTGCAACTACCATCACAACGATGCATAACTACACACGAACCTTGATTGAAGTTAAGTGCAAAATGTCCAGTTGACCACGCAAGACGAGCTTACCATCAGCAAGATCGTTAGTGGTATGGATAAAGAAGCTCACTTACATCAAACATAAACATCCATGTCTAACTATTAGCATGAAATTAAATCCTAGCTGAAGTCAAAAGAAGAAGAAACCTCACGAACTACTCAAAACAAAGTTTAAATCCACCATCAATGAAATGCTTTATTATGAATAGCTTTTGTGACAATCTCTTACAAAATTCTCAAAGGGAGAATTCCCCTTCTTCAACAATGCAAATGAAAACTATTCTAACTCAAATTTCTACTCTCTATTCTGCTTCAAATCCACTATACTGACTATTGCTACTACTAGAGTACAAATGAGGGGGACTCCCCCTTATATTGCTGGCCAGTCTCAACCGACGGTCCAGATTGAATTACAATGGAGGGCTCAGATTGAGCCACCTCAGCCCTAGACAAGTTTTGCCCTAAAAACCGCCAGAAAGTGGAGGAGTGGTGTCATAAATGCTCCCAAAATAGCAGATTCCTCCTTTGACCACTTATGAGCAATTAATGCCCACTACCCTTCTAGAAGATTCTCGTCCATGACCCGGATTCCTTTGCTCTTCTCTCTGACCGCGTACGCTATGAATCGTGCCAGCACTGCGTCGACCTCCTCCTCAGAAATTGATGGAGTAAGATTTAGCTGATACTCCAAGATGGCCACCATTTGCTCATGCTTCTCACAAGACATTCCCCAAGTCTCAACAGAATCTTGCGTGCTTTGAATGATTGTTGAAAACGTGGAGATGTTTTCAAAGTCCAGCTGGGAAAACGTCCTCATCTCAGAAAAGAATAGCTGCAATCTCGCCTTTAACCCTCCAACTTCAACCTCCTCAGCAGTCATCCTTTTGGCGAACACTGCCTCCAACGTGTTGAGGATTCCCTCGTGAATATTCCTCATAGCCTTTCTGATCCTGGAGGATTCCATAGCTGCAGTGTCAAAGAAACTCTTCCCAGTGAATGCCGCCGAATGCCATCCACGAAAATCATACCTATCACCCGCCTGGATTACTCCTTCGTTCACCAAAGTCTGCGTGGGCACACGCATCAAAACAGCAAGACGAGGGATAGTTTTATCCTGAAAAATGTGGGTGTCTCCCCAAGCTTGTTCAACATCATCCAGGCGTGATAGGATACCAAAGGCATTCTGAAATGCTGAGACAAGATCGGCCATAAAATTTTCTGCCTCAGTGCGGACATCATTTATCCACTTGTCTCCTTCTCGTACAACCCTCCTTATCTCCTCCAGTCCACTGATCGGCTCTCGTGGTAGCTCAGGCGGGAGCTCTACCACTGGATTATCTTGAGTGACAGGACGTGCGAGATGTTGTACATACTCAACCAACGCCTTGTGCTCTTTCTTCAATCTCTTGTACTTTCCTTCCTTCTTCACCAGCCTATCCTTCAATGCCTGAAATGAACTTTCAGCTTCCTCCACCACTTGCGCTCCGGAAGGACGTCCCAACTCAACTGTGGTGATCGTGTAATTCTCCGGCATTGCATAACTCAAATTATGAACTTCCCTTGGGATAGCAATATGAAGGCTGCGGGAACCTGCCTCATTAGTTTCCATCCTTGTATACTTTCTTGCCCTCTTCCTTTTCGGAGACTTGCTCGTTCTGTTTAAAAGTTCTTCCATTTCAACTGCCAGGTCCGCATCATCATCTTGGTCCCTTCTGATCGCCTGTGAGAGCCAATTGCGCTGAATATCATAAATGATGAGGGGCTGCTCCTTAGTTGCTTCTACTTCCCGAACCTCTTCTCGAGCAGTATTTGGTTGAGGCTCAATTATTTCAACGTTTTGATCACTTCCCTCATGAGTCCCAACATCTTCCTCTCCGAAGGAAAAATCGAAGTGGGTGTCCATATCCGTTTCGTCCCCTTCATCTAGCTTACTGGCACCTTCAGGATCATTGACACTCTGAGTATCTATTTCTCTCGGCATTGGTTCGTTAACCTCTCCAGCCTCCGGCTCTTCATTTCTCTGGGCTCTCTGGTCTGCGAATAATGAGACTTCACGCACACTAGAAGAATGAGTCACCAACTGAGTGGATGTTGTGTCCTCCGACCCTTGAGGCTCCGGCTGAACGGGCTCCCTTTTAGATTCTGGACCTCGTGTGATCTGTTTCTTTCTCTTCGCTAACACCGGTGGCCTTTTATCACCCATGAGGTCATATGTGAGGGCAACTGACCTTCTCCTTAATCTGTTAACACGCTCATCTACGCAAGCCCTCGTGAAAGCTAGGACGGGAATAGAAAAGGTGTCTAAATCTTCAATCTCCGGTTCGGCCCAATCTACTGGTGGAATTGGAGTATTCTTTACTGCTTCATAATCTGGATGAGTTATCCTGGTATCCTCCTCGACTTGATCTGGCACCCGGATCACTTCACATTCTCTAATCAACTTGAGTGGCAGCCTTGAAAACATTCTTTTTCTAATTTCATCCTCACTTCCAGCGTTCGCCCAAAAATCTTCTAGGTGAGCTCTGTGTCTGTATTGCTCTCCTTGCACCGTTCCAATCTTACCCTTAGGATCAAAATCTTGTCGGCTGGTATGAAGGGTCAACTTATAGAATTTCAGTTCAGCCTCAGCCTCCTTGGCTGCCTGCAAAGTAGGGCATTCTTCGAGTGAATTTCCCAACACAATGGGAAAATGCAAGCCTCCCTTCTTCTTTCGCCTTATGATTTTGTCGTAGGCCACCAATTGCCTAGACAATTCGAGTAGTATCATTCTGTTGGTGGGGTACCTAGGTAGTTTGTAGACATATGAATCGTACCCTGGCAGCCTCAAATAGGTAAATCTCGGGAATTGGACGAACCAACACCCATACTCTTCTATCAGCATCTGAGCTTCCTTGGATATCCTCTGCTGTAACCTCTGTTGAAGGGTTCTTGTAATATACATAGTGAACGCATCATTTACTCTTTGGAAGTCACCAGTGTGCGTAAGATGCAACTGTCTGCAGGACTGGTGAATCTTGAACTGATTGTATCCGCAGCCAATTGGTTATTGATACGCCAACCCTCTATACTTGGTCATTCGAGCAAGCATGTAAATAACATACAAGCTCATTTAAAATGTTTTTGTTCTCCTGAGACTCCGGAATTGTTCATCAATATTATCACTTATCATCTACGCCTAGTTCACTTGCACTTTCCCTTCGAGCACTACACTGATGTAGAAGAACATCCACGGCTCGAACACAAACGACTGTGGGCTGCCGTTAACTCTGCTGAGTAGCATAATGATATCGCAATACTCTTGCTTCAACTCCTCTGAAATTATCTGCTTAGGCAGCCTGGCCGCAGGAGGCTTTGGCTTTTGCATCCACGTGGTGTTTATCCTCTTCATGCACTTTTCAATGGACGTGGCGTACATCTTGTCAGCCTTTGCCTTGGATTTATACAACATATTATCCGTAGCAAGTATCCCAAACGCCTCGCCAATTGCATCAGGAGCGAAGTTGGCCATGATCATACCATCCAGAGAGCTGATAGTCCGATCCTCGGAGTTGTAGAAGTTGGCGCATTCTAGAATCAACTCGGGACAACGGACTGCTGGTTGGAACCCTGCTGCTGCGTACAATCCGCTCTTCACAATATTGCGCGATGCCTCTGTTGGAAGATTTCCACCCTGCCCATACATTCTGCGCGTGAAGGCCTCCAGGTTGAATGGCCCGAGATTAGTGTCCGTCAAGTTGCCAAACTTCGACACAATCTTCGACTCTGGAATGAAGGACTTCTTCAGACCTTTGATAATTGCCTGCCTGGAGGCGTTCTCCTTGCCAGCTTCGTTGTTCCCAGCCTTTGCTCCAGCCTTGCTGGTCCCAGCAAGATCAGCCTTTCGTCCATCAGCCATCTGCAAAACAAGGAGCAAACATTACACTTCCAACTTTTTAAAATAAGAATCACGTGAGACGGCTGGCGAACGGAGTTGGCTGCGAAAATAAATACAAGTTAATAGCTTCAGCTGTAATATTCGATTTCAAGCTTCGATAATTTTAAACTTCGAATTTCAACAATCTCGCAGCCAAAAGAAATTTATCTCTAGCGATCTCAACTTCATCATACGCTTCAATGTTTCAGCCAACTTTAAAATTTTAAATCAACTTCGGAAGTTACACATCAGTAACTTCGAAGAATCACTGAATTCGAAATTTATAAGTTGTCAAGTTTCAAATAAGCTCTCGAAAAATCAGCAACTTCAAAAAAAAATTTAAATCAAGAAGCTTGAAGCTGTAAATTATCAAGTTCAAATCAGCTCTTCGACAGTTATACATCAGCAACTTCAAAGAGTTTAAATAAATTCAAGAGTTTTAAACGAGCAAGTTCAAATCAGCAAGCCTCAACAATTCCAAATCAACTTTTCGAGAGTTATAAATCAGCAACTTCGAAAAGTTTTGGCAACCTCAAAAATCAGCATTTCGAAAGTTATAAAACAGCAACTTCGAAGGCTTCAACAAATTTAAATCTGATTTGATTCTAACATTCAGTAACTTCCGAAAACTTAAAGCTCAATCAATTTCGAATTCTAACAATCTTGACCTTCAGCATAAATAAATGATTTCAGCTTTGAAAACATTTCAACTTTCAGCAAAGTATAAAGTTTCAGCAACTTCGAGTACTTACCTCAGCAACGTGAAGAAATAAAAATGCTTAACCCTTCAAACTTTAAATCGCAGCAGTTCGCAACTCTGAATCTCAGCAACTTCAAGAAATCAACTTTCAGCAACTTTGCAAACTTCGAGAAATTCAAACCTCTTTGAAAAATCGGACTTAACACTTTCACACTTTCAGCAACTCTCAAATTAAATCTCACAACTCAATAATCTTCTCTCAATTCACCAGCATAAATCTGTACTTTGAATTTTGTGAGATGAGAATGAAAAATCTCAGAGTTTTATAGCCAAAAGCCGGTGCTAATTTTAGCAGATGCCTTTTATTCCCTTCATCATGACTTACGTATTTGCTAAATTTAAAAGGGAATATTCCAGTCGTCGCGCAGTTGTTATGGCAATTTGCTATTTAGGGAGATTCTTTCCTGATTTAAATTCAAAATTTCCCTCCCGACTGCCAGTTATCTCCAGTGATTTCGAAAATCAACTTTTTACTCCGATTTGGAGTAATCTCAACTGCCTTTTAAAAATGACATTTAATTTATTAAAATTTTAATTTAAATGTCATTTTAATTTATTTCACCAGCACAATTTTAAAATTCGATATCACCACTTTAAATCGGCTAGGCGTAACTTTATTTTCCATCCATAATTAATCCAAAATAAATTCCCCATGATTGAAAGTCGTCCGAAATTTTAAAATTTCATGGGTTAAAATTAAAGGGGGGAATTTAAATATTGACTTAGGAAAATAATTAAATTAATTAAATTAATTAATTCCTCCGTCTTAGGCAAATTAAAAAAAAAAATTTATCGCCTGGAGAAATTATATTACTTCCAACGCCCTTTTAATTTATTCTTAATCTCGCTATCACTTGATTTTCTTTATCCCCGTGTTTTGATTTCTTTAAAATCAAACATCTTTGAATTTCATGTGATAAAAAAAAAGGGGGGATATTTAATTTTTTAAACATTTTAATATTTATTCTTCATCCCCCTTTAACTAAGGCGTACTTGTGATATCTTCAACTTTTCATTTCGACTTGAGGTTTTATGAATCAAGGCACATTTAAGGGAAGGCATTTCAAATTCCCACGCCTGAATTAATTTCGACAGAAAGGCACATTTAGCATCTTAGAATATTTCCAGATTTCGTTCTTTTCCTTCATGGGCGCGTATTCATGGTGGAGGTCTCAATTTGGGGCGCGTTTCGGATTTTGAATGCTTTAGAAGGATTTTAAACTCTTCTTCAGTCGCATTTAACATACCGAGGTTTCATTTTTGGGTGTGGCTTTGAGTTCGAAGTAGACCAAGCTTCATGGCGCATACCACATGTGGAGCCTTCAACTTCATTCTTCAGAGGCGCATTTGATATACCCTCCTTCCTCTTTCACTTGGACGAAAATTGCACTCTCAGCTTCAAGGCGCAAAACATATGGGGAGCTTTTAATTTCATTCACTTAGTCGATTTCAACCTTCCAGCTTCAGGCGCATATTGGAGGAGGAGCTTCCAGTCTCATCATTTGATACTATCTGAAATCCTTTTGAAAGAAGGGCGCATATGACCATGCAACCATCCACAAGGCCAGGCGCATTTTGCCAGTTGAGCTTTTAATTTTATCATAGGCGCATGTGAGAGGGTGGACGTTCAATTTCGGGACTTAGAGAATTTTCTAACATATTTCCTCCTCAAGGGCGCATTTGGCACATGGTGCAAATGACCATGCCGACTTTCATTTTATTACATGGGCGCAAATTACCCCTCATGCATCAACTTCAATGCCTTAGGCGTATTTCAAACTCTTTGGGCGCATTTTGACTTGTCAGCTTTCACTTTCATGCCTTAGCCAATTTTTAACTCTTAATCCCGTTAGGCGCACTTCACAGGTCAAGCATCCAGGCGCATTTGGGCTATATAGGTTGCAATTTTGTGAACTTCAAGCTGAGGGGCGCAAATAGCATGGGCAACCTCCAGTTTCAATACTTAGGCGCATATGAGAGGGTGAACATCAAGTTTTAACACTTAGAATTTTTCTTTAATTCTCCCTTTGAAGTGGGCGCATAAAGGGGGAGTCCTCATTTGTACCTCATTAGAAAGTAGACAATAGAGAAGATTAGAATAGATATAGAGTAGAGGGACAACTTAGAAGTAGCTTAGTATAGATTGATAGTGTAGTTTGAAGAAGAGGGAAAGTTTTCCCTTTGAAAGCTTTGTAAGAAATTGTTGTGAACACTCTCTCAATAAAAGAGTTTTTCATTGATGGTGAATTTCGTCTTTGTTGTGAGTAGCTAGCAAGGTTTCTTCGTCCTTCTGATTCAAGTGGTGACTTAAAGTAGAATAAGTTTCATTTCATGCAAGTAGAAGATAGTAATTGTG
Organism: Sequoia sempervirens; assembly: GCA_007258455.2. Taxonomy (NCBI): domain Eukaryota; kingdom Viridiplantae; phylum Streptophyta; class Pinopsida; order Cupressales; family Cupressaceae; genus Sequoia; species Sequoia sempervirens. The sequence goes on from VDFB02206564.1 coordinate 7,605, forward strand.
GAATGTGGTGTTTGATCTAAGCAACTTCGTCTATCCATACCACTAGTGTATTTGCTGATGGTGAATGCGCCTTGTGTGGTCAACTGGAATATCATGTACTTAACTTCAATCACAGTTTGAATAATGGTATGCGTCGTTGTGATGGTATCTTTATGTCAAGTGGTGGTTTGAACATCTTTAGTCATCTCCCTTGAAGATTGCACCGACTCCGTGGAAGCTGTCCGATGTGAGGCAAAGCGAAGTCCGGTTAGAAGTTTGCTGAAGTTGAGCTCCATATCCCATGCCTTAGAATAGATTTAGACTTTCTTAACCTTACCTCATTTCAATTCAGTACTTTCTGGTTAGAATAGGAAACCCGCGCTTCATAGACAAATCTTTTGAGTATTTGAATTCCTTTCTCCGCTGCCGAACAATTCCGTAAGTCCCCTTGGAATACCAGCAAATCACATCGAGCCAAACTGAGTCTATTCGCACTGAAAGAACCTTGGAGTTGAACGCATGAACTTTCTTGCAATCTTAGCATGCGGAATACTTTGATCAAGAGAGAGTAGGGTAGCCATTGGCGACTTTATTCTGCGTTGGTGCAGTCACGAAAAACACATCAACAGGTAGCACATACTTGGTGTTGAGTTACTTTCAGTTGCAGTTTTGATTTATTGTACTGACGATCCTCTTGCCATATGACAACCTCTCTCTTGTTGAGATTGAGTGCGCATTCTTGGCAATGAGTTATATTGTAACTGCTGGTTTGATTTATCTAACCCTAATGGGTGCCTTCTGTATGTTGTAATTGCATTCAAAAATCGGAAAAAATTTGGTCCGGTTCTTTACAGTGGTATCAGAGCCAAGATCCTGCCATCCTGTGCCCATCAAGGTTCAGTTGACAGTTGAATGACAGAGAAATCAGTTCTACACCAGAGGCCAGAACAAAGTTCAGTTTAGCTCTCAGAAGTTTTGAAGATGTTGCGTTTCCTGAAGTCCAGGAATCATGAGAAGTCGGATTTGATTGAGGTGTCTAAAGAATGCCAGTTCAAGAGGAAATGTGAACATGAGGCTGCCAAACTCCATAAAGATTATCAGAGCATGACAGAGGAGTTTAAGAACGATGTTTCATTTGATACCTTTTTGGATTGTGTGGTGATTTATTACCCTGGAAAGCGGGCTATGGTCAACTACATCAAGAAAATGATTGAGGAAGCAGAACATGCCATGGTTGCAAGTGCAAGGAAGGAAGAAGAAGTGCCTGTTTGTGGATTGCAGCCAACAAATGAACATGTCGAAGAGAAAAGTCAGTCAACTAATATTGAAGATGGCACAAGCAAGGTGCACATGTCACCTCAAAATGATGGTAAGTTTGATATAGAAACCTTGACAGTTGAAGAATGTGTGGGGGAGCCTCATAATACTTCCCTAGATTTGCATGTGACAGCAAATGATGAAGATCAGTTCCGTGAAAGGAACATAGCAGCAGTCTTGAATCTTAATTTGGATTCAGCCCATGGAGGTGTTGAGAGAAATGTCTTCACAAAAGATTTTAGTAGTACTGTTGTGTTTGATGAGTTCGTTGAAGTAGTGCAAGATAGAGAAGATACTAGTGAAGACATAGAACCAGCTTATGACCAATACTATAGTGATGATGTTGGTGATGAGTCTAAGGAGTTCATGCAAGATCATACTGAAGATTTGATGAGGAAGGATTTTCCTCTTGTTGCTGTCTTAACTTCCCAAGAAGTCTCACATGAAAAAATCAGCAACATACTCTCTCATGAGGGTTCCATAGAAGATAATGAAGATGAAGTTTTTCAAACAACAAACATTGAAGATTCTTCACTTCATTTCGGTGGTGACATTGTTGGTCTTGGGTTTGATCAGCAAACTGAGCCATTGGAGAGAAATGTTTTTGATGATTTCAGCTTAAGTGAATTGGGACTTGACTTATTCAAAGAGTCATCACTACAAGGGGAGCATGATAAGTTGTTTCCAGTTGATCATCTTAATCAGCCCACTAGCATTTGGGATCCGGGTGTGTTGGCATCAAGTTATGTTAAAGAACCTGTGTGGGATAAGTTTCCCTTTGATCCTGATGAAGAACAAGAACCAGGTTGCACGGTAGACTATGAGGTGGCCCTTGGAGGAGAAGTTGTCTTTGAAGAAGAAGATTGTTCCACAAAATTCCATAATGATCTCTTTGGAGTGGTTGCAACCACTAAAGAGGAATTTGTGGTTACAGAAACTTTCCGAACAGCGGACAAATATGACTCCTTGAGCAGGTTGGATGCTGGTCTAATGTTTGATCAAGGAGGCAGTGATGAAGAAGAAGAGCTAGAAGACCATATGGCTCTTGAAGATGGAGAGTTTGAAAGTGTTACTAAACACAAATCTAATTTATCAATGCACGAAGCTGATTGCAAGCAATGGGTTGAAGAATTTGTGGAGTATGATGATTTTTATGACAATGAGCATTCTCCGCTAGTTGGTGGTGAAGTACAAGAATGTTGGAGCAGCAAAGAGGGCAGCAAAGGCAAGGAACGAAGTTCTGATTTTCAGTTGCAGCCTATCAGCAGTTCACCGTCTTTGCATGTTCATGAGTGGGAAGATCAATGCAAGGAATCTTTTGGAAAAGAAGTGCAAGCGCTATCCCTATTTGATCGCACACACAATTTGGTTGATGATCTCTATTGGAAGGCTCAGTCTGAAGAGAGACGAAGTGGAGTTAAGGATGAAGTTGCTCTTCCTAACTTGCAACTTATCAGAGGCTCTTTGGAGACATTGAAATCAGCATACATACACTTGATTGAAGATCGAGATTATGCCTTCGAAATTGCGAAGAAGACCATTGGTACTTTCCAAGAAAAGGAGAGAAAGGCTGATGAGCTTACTCTTGAGCTTGAATCAACAAAGGACATGTTGAAAGAAACTCAGTTGGCTCTAATGGAGGTTGAAGACCAATTTGTTGACTTCAAACTTTTCAAGGAGCAAGAGGGTGCACAAAGAGCTGAAGAAATCAAGCAAGTGATTGGAGAGCTTGATAGTCTTCAAGAGGAGTTTGATCTTGAAAGTGTCTCAAGAAAATCAGAAGTTGCATGTGCTGATTTGGAACAGCAAGATATAAGGAGTGATTTTCAAGTTTTTAACAATCCTCTCTTTGAAGTGGGTGTTGAGGAAACTTATGATAATCCTCTTTTTGTGATAGAAGATGAACCAGAACATGGTGTTCACACTCTTGTCAATCCATTCCGTGGGTTGAATGATGCTAGTCTATTTTGGGAGTTGAATTTGAAGTCATCCTTTGTTTCATGCTCCAGTGTTGTTGAAGCTTTCATGGGTTGGTTTCAGAGGTTAATCAGAGGGAATGCCTATTTTAGGAGTATGCACTTGGTTTTGACCAGCACTTGGGGTTGTGTTGAATTCTATTTTCAGTGTGTTGAAAATATTTTTCAGTTGGGTGTCCATGTTTGGGATTCTCAACATGGGTTGATGGAGCCTATTGCTTGTGGAAAGAAGAATTTTTGGAGGGATAATGATCAAAATTTCAGTATTATTGGTGTTGTTACTTTCTTTACCAGCCCCTTGATGGTTCCGTTTGTTCATCGACAAATGGATTGGAGAGAAATTTTGAGTATGGATTGGAAAGAGGAACAATTGGTTGCTCTTGGCGTTGATCCTTGGCCAAGACAAGAGCAGATTTTGAGACTCGTGCTTGCTGGTTGGAGGCAGACCAGCCCTGTTACTTGTGGAGTTACTCTCGTTTGGGAGAGCTTTCCCATCACCACTTGCCAACGAGGTGGTAGTTTTCTGATGGAGATTGCTCTAGTATGTTTTCCGGCCATTTTTGAGATGTTACCTTGCAACTCTATGCTCATATCATACACTCACACTTGGGAATTTCTTTGGTGCTGCTGTTTTTTCTTGTGTGAGGTACTAAAATCAGATTGCACTTCGCTGACTTCGGCCTTGAACAACAGAGATTATTTGTTCCTTCGCACCTATTCTACTTTTGGAGTTCATCCTATGGAGGTTTGTGAAGCAAATTTTGATAGTTTCTTTAGTATATTGGTTTTGGACAACGAACTTTCACATGCTTTGGCTTTCCCTTCTGAGACTCTTGGAGTTGGAACAGTAAGAGTGATTAGAAGTTTTTATGGTGGTGTCGGTATAATTCAGTTGATGCATAGTAGCTTCAGGAGAAGACATAAGGTTGAATTTGTTGAGCTCTTGCAAAGGATTGCTTTCCTCTTTGCAAGAGGATTTGAAGACGTCACATTTGCAGTCATGGTTCCGTTTGTTACCATGTGGAGGTATGCTGAGGAGTTCGATTTTGATTTGAGTAGACCATCTTCCCTATTGCTTAGAATTGTGATTGACAGTAGTATGGTTGATACTGTTAATTTAGGGAATTATGAACATGAGATGTTGCATGATATTGATCTCCATCCTTTAAGATCTTTCAGTTTGAGTATCATGGATAGTAACACTTTGGGGTTACAAGGAAGGTTAGTGCAGCATTGGCATGATGTTTTCACGGATGTGATCAGAGTGGTGCAGCATCGGCATGGTGGGACCTTCCTGAGATGGGTTTGGGAACCTGGGATCATACTTGTTTTGTTATGGATCAGTCTTAAGTTTTATGGAGTTATGGTGGTATTGCTTGAGGACAAGCAATTTTGGGAAGGGCGGACTATAATGTCCCCATTTTTAGCACTTCACTTTTCAGTGATTGATAACCTATTCCCAGTGTGCTGTCGGCAAGTCAGTGGCAGAATTAGGATTTCCAGCTATTTGATGGGTTCTCTTGAAGATTCAGGGTTCTGCTTGTTGGAGTTTGGATGTTTGGATTCTGGATTCCTTCTGGGTTTTCAGAAAGCTTCACAATGGTATCGCATGCGTTGCATTCTGAGCAACTTCTTTAATTTACTATTTTTAGTAAATTCTATTTTTAGCAGTGGTCCAGTCAGCATCAGCTCAGCAAGCCTTCCTTTTCTGGCAGTTCATTGGGTAATTCTGATTTTTGGCTTAAGGGGTTCATTTTGGAGAAATAAGTCATTCAAAGTCAATAATGTTTTATTTTATAAAATACCCCCTTGTCCTAGTAATATGACTTTAAGTTATTTTAAAAAAGGGGACTTTGAGGGTGGTTATCTCATGAGGATTTATTTTGATATTTCTAAAGTCAAAAATACTTCTTGGAGAAAAGGACGCCATTTTATGAAGAGGAGATTTTTTATAAAGTCAAAATTCAACCTTATGAAAGGGGGCGCCCAAACTGGAGGGAAAAGGAGTCAATTCAAATTTGAAATTAGGGTTTGTGTTCTAGAAGCTTTTGGAAGGCTTTCTCAAATTATAAAAGGAAGCTTCGGGTCCTCATTTTATTATCTTATGACTTCTATATTGTTATGCTGCCGAAATGGTAACAGGATTGCTTCGAGGAATGAATGCCTCCTAGCCTTGGCTCGACTTCGTGCTTGAGAGATAGCACCTAGTGGAGAGGTTTGCTTGTTTGAGTGACATTTTGTAGTGAGGTTTGCATTTGTAGTTTGGGTTTACTTATGTAGTTCAGTTTATTGCATTTTATGTCATTTTCTGGAGTTGCTGATAACAGGGCTGAATCTATAGTTTCACTCATAAATCAAAAAATACAAAAAGAGTTGTTCTGGGTATTGTCTCATTGGTTTTCTCTGTTGGAAGTGACCCTTCATGAATATTTGCAGATTTTAATACGAAGTTTATGATTTTATAAAGCAAATTCGTCATTCCTTGTAGGGCGCCCTTTCTGGAGTGCTTTGGGATCCGTGCCATTAATTAATAGCCACTTTTAGCTGTCCTTTCTCATAACTAAACTAGGCGCCATCATTTTAAGAGTATTTTGCATCAGTTTTCATGTAATTTGAGTGAGAAATGAGTGAGTTGTGAGCTTTTCATTGAGTTTATGTATTGCTGGTTCTGTAATTCATGTTGCTGGTCTGTCAGATCAGACTTGAGAAAATTGCATATTAGCGAAGGACGGGTGTTAGGAATTCATTATTGACCTAGTGGATGACATCTTTACTATTGCAGCAACTTGTAGAGCTTAAATCCTTGATCTTGCAGGCATTCTACTTCTCATTGTAAGCTGAACAGTAGTACTGTCAGCATTTCTCTCAGTTTTGCTTATCATGTTTGTAATTGCCCACTGAATAAGTGGAAGAGGCTGGCTTGCCGCCTATTTACTTTGATTTGCATTGTAATATCTTACATCTCCGCCCTATGGTAGCTCCATTCCCACTCCGGGTTTGAAAGCACATTCTGGGTGTTGAGTTTATTTCAAAGTTGCATTTGTATTTCTTTAAATCTCCACCATATGGTCGCCTCATTCCATTCTGGTTTGGGTAGCACATACTTGGTGTTGAGTTACTTTCAGTTGCAGTTTTAATTTATTGTACTGACGATCCTTTTGCCATATGACAGCCTCTCTCTTGTTGAGATTGAGTGCGCATTCTTGGCAATGAGTTATATTGTAACTGCTGGTTTGATTTATCTAACCCTAATGGGTGCCTTCTATATGTTGTAATTGCATTCAAAAATCGGAAAAAATTTGGTCCGGTTCTTTACACCTATCGGCTATTTAATTGATGATAGTGATTTCATGAAATGATGCGTCACTTATTAAATGATGTTTAATATTTATTTAATGTAAGGAGACTCGATTTGTTATGAGGCCGACTTCTTGAAGAGTCACATACCTTTCATTGGACGTGATTTATTGAAGAGACACATTCTTCTATATAGGCCGACTTATCTTGAAGAGACATGACCTATCCACTCTCTTGTATATATGATCGACGCCTTTCATTGTCTCTCACTCATTTATTCATTCCTATCATTGTTCATCATAAGTCGTCTATCATTGTGCGAATTCTGTAGAAGGTCAGATCGAGTTTTCTATAGAAGGCTGAAGTTATTATTTGTAGTTTGTATCACATTGTTATTGAGGTTGCATTTAGTTTGTAGTTCATCAAGTTCGAGTTGCTCAAGTGCGAGTTTGTCTCAAGAGCAGATCGTTGATTTTGTAGAAGGCTGAGATCTTTATCAGCAGACTGCTTCATTCTGTATCTGTGTTGCATCAGATTGTGGTGCATATATTAGGCATTCATATTGGCCTATTGTAAAGGAGACAATTATTGTTAACATTCAATATATAAGTGATATATTGTTGCTGGGTTTTTCTCCCTCAAGAGGAGGGTTTTCCCAGGGTATTTGCTGTGTTATTGTGTTGGTTTTTAATTAAATTTCTGTGTCTCTAATCTGATCATAAAACTAACATGGCATCGGAGCGGGTTTGAAGAAGGTCTTGATCAGATTTAGTATTACAACAATACTCTTTATTCTCTTTCTCATCGTTGATTACTTCTATCTCTTCATCAAGATGGTGAACGGACTCAAGATCGAGGACAGACTTGAGGGAGCAAGAAATTTCACATCTTGGAGATTCAGAATTATGCTCACCTTGGAGGAAAATGAATTGGCTGAGTTCATGGAGAGTAAAGTTTCCGAGCGTACTAATGAGGAAGAGAAGATTCAATGGAAGAAGAAAGATAGTAGGGCGAAGAAGATGTTAGTTGATTCCGTGAAGGATCATATTGTTCCTATCGTCTTACAGTTGAAGACAGCAAGAGAGATGTTCAAAACTTTGGAGGAGATGTACGAAATCAACAACACAAGCCGTGCACTTGCATTAAAGCAACAACTTCATCATGTTAAGATGGCGGAAGGAGAATTTGTCATCGCTTACTCTATGAAGATTTCCAAATTGAGAGATCAGCGCTCTACCAGTGGCCATATTGTTGATGTCAAGGATTTGACCATGTTGGCTCTTAATGGTCTTCCTTCATCTTGGGAGTCTAGTTGAAGACAGCAAGAGAGATGTTCAAAACTTTGGAGGAGATGTACGAAATCAACAACACAAGCCGTGCACTTGCATTAAAGCAACAACTTCATCATGTTAAGATGGCGGAAGGAGAATTTGTCATCGCTTACTCTATGAAGATTTCCAAATTGAGAGATCAGCGCTCTACCAGTGGCCATATTGTTGATGTCAAGGATTTGACCATGTTGGCTCTTAATGGTCTTCCTTCATCTTGGGAGTCTTACATTCAAGGAATCAGTGCAAGATCGAAACTTCCCAAGTTTGATCGTTTGAGGGAAGATTGTATTTAAGAAGAGTCTAGGTTGGGAGCGAGAGGTATTGGTTGAAGCTCTACAAATGAAGACTGTGATGTCCCCATCCTAATCAGCGTAGCTGGATATGTGGTTAGCCTATTATTTCGATCCTCGTAGGCTGACAGATGTGTGCAGAGGATCATCTGAGGCAGTTACCTAGTGTTCTGGAGCTTCATTGTTGCAGTTGTTTCAGGTTGGGCCTTCGCAGAATCCTTCAGAGTGGTTTTTCAGAGACTTTCTATTTTTAGAAAGTCGGACAGGCGAAAGCTGCTATTTTGGGCAAGGCACCTGGTTCAGCTGTTTAGCTCAGAGTCGACCCAGTTCATCAGTTTGTCGGTCAGATGGAGGAATAATGGAGTATTTAATGGTTTAATGAATAATTAATGTTTTTGACTTTATATTAAAGTCACTTTATTAATTATTTAAATATTTAATTAAAAGGGCGTATTATAAAGTATTTATTATACTTTATAATAAAGTGATGATATTTGATATAATGAATAATTATTATTCATTAATGAGACGCCAATTAATTATTATTTCTCCTAAGTCTTAAGGGCGAATTTAATCATTTAATTAAATGATTATTAAAAAGAGTCATTGGGTCGAATTTTTCAAGGAAGCTATATATTCACAGGAAAGAGACAAATCGAACTCTTATGATTTGATTATTCAATTTGTTTTCTATTTTGCTCTGAGCATTGAAGTTTGCAAAACCTAGGGTTTCAGCAGACGAACGATTTTGGAGAACGATACCTCTTCAAAATCTGGCATACTGAGACTGTGCAATACCAGTTGAAGATTGTCTTCTTGGTGACTTCACACAGAGGTTACAGATTGAGCTTATTGATTGATTCAGGCAGGGTTTTACAGAGATTCATCATCAGTGGTTTGAGGCGACTTCACAGAGTTCTTCTCTCAGGGATCTGGCACTATTTTCCATAAATCCGTACCATCTTCATTATTGCTGCTGGGTCGTACAGTTCTGTCCTTGCAGAGCCGTACTTCTCTTTTTCATAAAGAAACGCCTTCATCTTCAGTTTCTGGCAGAGGGTTCCAGTGCGCCTAGGTTATCTGGAGATTTCTCTTGTCTGTGCAATAAAATCATATTTCATTCATTGTTCAAATTTTGTTATTGTAAAAGCTCTGGAAACTTAATAAATTGGTGCGCCTCTATGTTCTGAGAATTTTCCACGCATTTTCATTGCCATAGGATTTTTAGTGAATTTTTTAAGCATTTATTAAGCAAATCGCAGCTTTCTTGTTATTTTTCAAAAACCTATCAAAAACCAAAAAAATACGAAACACACAAAACTCTCAAAAAACAGCATTTCAGTTAGGGTTTCGGGGTTGAGAATCACCTAGATTCTTACAGTGGTATCAGAGCACAGATTTCCTGCCATCCTGTGCTTTTTCAGAATACAGTGTGCTTTTTGGTTGCTTTTTCATGAGCAGAGATATCATTCACTATACTAAGGGTGTAGGGATAGGCAGAGTCGAGGATTGGACAGGTCCACCGATTCCGGAAGGTGAGACAGTGTCAGGAGTATTGGGTATTCACAGATCTAGCTCTAACAACAGCGAGAACAGCGTTGCAACCCTAATGGCAGACCGTGAGATCCTTGCAGAGACACATAGGGATTCAGGGAAAGCACATGCAGAGGGTGATATTACAGATGAGGAGTTTAGACGCAGGCATGATAATATGATGGACATGATGTCCCAGTTGATGGGCACTATCAGGCAGTATACTCCATCACAGCCACATTATATTCAGATCGGACAGTCGAGCAGGACTGCAGGAGTGGATCAGCCTTTGGCATCAGCACCACGACAGCCATCACCGATCTATCATGAGTGTAGGCCGGGACAACCTACATTCTTACCCAGAGAGACCCCACCTTTGACTCCGGGGGCAGAGCAGCAGGGGCATCAGCAGGAGTTTCAGCCACATAATGGCATGTCAGTAGCAGATGTGACTCAGTTTCACGGTGAGTACCTATCGTGGCTTTTGAGATCAAGGCCCGAGGCATTATCTTTCATGAGTTTATGGATGTTCATAAACCTAGAGGCGGTGTGGTAGAGCTCATGACACCCGGCTGACCCGACCCACGAGGTGAGCGGGACTTGCGGTATCACGATCGGTAAAAATCACTGCCATATTTTGATGGGTCTGATAAGACATCAGCGAGGTCGTGGGTCCAGAAACTGGACAATTATCTTTCATTGAGACCTATGCAGGAGGATGAGGCCATTAAGTTTGCTACTTTGCATCTTGATGGGCTGGCGCATGATTGGTGGCATCACGGCATGTACACCCTTGGTCACCATGCAGTTATTACCTACCAGGACTTCACTAGCAGGCTCATAGAGCGTTTTGATAAGAAAGATCCGGAACTCTACTTCAAAGAGCTAGCTCAACTCAGGCAGACAAGTAGTTTGGATTCTTATATTGGTGAGTTTCAGAGAGTGGCAGTTATGGTGACAGGCATTTCAGAACGGAGACTCATTATACTCTTCGTTGAAGGTTTGACAGAGCCTATGAGAGGTTGGGTAAAGGCTTTTGACCCTCCTACCCTTCAGGATGCCATGAGGAAGGCGCGAAACATGGAGCTTGCAGCACCTTGTAGCAAGTTCAATTCAGGTTTGACACCCTACACGAGGCCTAATAGGTCTTTTGACAGGAATAAGCCTTTTGACAGGAAGAGGGACCACCAGATACTAAGAGACAGAATGCACCACCCTTTGATAGAAAAACACTGAACGATTTACGAAAGAAAAAGTTGTGTTTCTGGTGCAAGGCACCCTACGATGAAAAACATGTATGCCCACTTCGTCCCAAGGTCAAAAACAATCAGATGGAATGGTTTTACGAGGGCAAAGAGCAATCTGATCTGTTAGACCAGCAAGCTGATTCTGAGCATTCAGATGATGACAGGTCCGAAAATGAGGGTGAACACGAAGGTGGAAGGAAGCTACAGGAAGCCCATTTGACTAGCCTTCAGAGAGATGGGTCGTTTAAACTTCGCGGGCTCCTAGCAGGTCAGAAGGTGAGCACTTTATTGGATACGGGTGCTACACACAATTTCATTGATGCATGATTGGTGGAGAGACGTGGCATTCAGACAGAGGCTTTTGAGGGTATTCGAGTCAAGGTGGTTGACGGGTACACCCTCAGATGTGACCGAAAGATTACTGATCTTCCGATGTGACTGAACAACTATGAATTCAAGACTGAATTCTATGTTGTTAACATGGGAGATACTGATGTGGTGTTAGGGATGGCATGGTTGCACGATTTGGGTGAGTTCACACTCAATTTGCGAGACATGGAGATGAAGTTCAAAGTTGATGGGAGACCTCATGTCATCAAGGCCATTAGAGACAATAATCTGAGGATGGTTTTGGATTCGGATGGATGGAGAGACTCATTCGTCATGATATGGTGTCATGTCCCCATCCCTGAGTAAAATTTTATTTGGTATTGTGAGAGTTAGCCTATCATTTGATCACCATTGGGGGCGAGTGTTCGGAAGGATCCATTTTGGCGGTTGCTGGGTGTTGGTTAGCTCCGGTTTAGGGGTGTCGGTGGGCCTTGTGAGGCTGAAGAGTCTTTTGAGGAGAACTTTTCTATTTTTAGAAGTTAGGTCCGGTATTGCTATTTCGGGCGAGGCACGGTGCACTTGTTGGCTGATTGACCCGGTTATTGATTGGGTGATTTGACGGAGAAATAAGGAGTATTTGATGAGTTATTAAATATTTAATAATTTGACTTTATTATAAAGTCACTTTATTGAAATATTAAATTATTTAATTATTTGGCTAAGTTATAAAGTATTTAATTATACTTTATATTATATTATTAAAATGTGACTTAATGAGTATTTAATGCTCATTAAATATGGACGCCAATAATTAAATCAATTCTCCTAAGTCCAAAGTGAAAATTAAATCATTTATTTAAATGATTATTTTAATGGAGAATTAGGTCGAACTTTTCAAAGGAGAATATATTGTTCTTCCCAAGGCAAAATCGAACTATCCTGTTATTATTCAATTTTGTCTTTTGGCATCTGAGCTTTGGAGTTTGCAAACCCTAGGGTTATTGGCAGACGATCGTTTCTGGAGAACGTAACCTCTTCAGAGATCAGGCATACTGAGGCTGTGAGATACCAGCTAAAGATTGCACCTGGTGATTTCATCCAGAAGTAACAGATTGAGCATAATCATTTAATCAGACAGAGATTCATCAGTGTTCAGCAGAGATATTTACTTTCCATCAGAGGCGACTTCATCCATTTCCATTCATCTGAGTTCTGGCACGAATTTCAAGAAGCCGTACTTGTCATTAATTGCTGTACTTGGCCGTACCAGCAAAGCCGTACTTCCTTGTCACTGGAGAAACGCCTTTAATCTTTAGATTCTGGTAAGTGGACTTGGGACGCAGTGTTATCTGGAGATTTATGCATTGGGATTGAGCTCGAGATTCATCTTATTATTTCTGGCCGTACTCTTTCCTTCCTGCTGCAGCCGCCATATTAAATACCAGGTTTTCCTGTTAAAATTTCAAATCTTGCTTTCCTTATTCAGATTTTTGCATTGTAAAAGCTCAAATGAAATAATAAATAAGTACGCCTATGTTCCCTGAGAAAGATCTGAGTCTTTTTATGCAATCTGGATTTATTTATAATTTTCTATCATTTTCTCTGTAAAATCGCAATTTTCATATTTTGTCAAAAAACCCTTCAAAACCCAAAAAAATCAAAAAATTTGCAAAAACATTACAAAAACAATCAGGGATTCAATTTGAGAACCATCAGGGTTCTGACAGTGGTATCAGAGCACAGATCTCCTGCCATCCTGTGCTTTTTCAGAATACAGTGCATTTCTGGGTTGCCTTTTATGAACCAAAATATTATTCAGTATACCAGAGGTGTAGGTACAGGCAAAGACGAGGATTGGACAGGTCCACCAATCCCTGAAGGGCAGACAATATCAGGAGTGCTTGGTTGTCACAGATCCAGTTCAGACGGCAGTGAAAACAGTGTAGCAACCCTAATGGCAGAACGTGAGCCTTCCTCAGAGACTCGCAGGGATCTAGGGAAGACACATGCAGAGGGTGATATCACCGATGAGGAGTTCAGAAGGAGACACGATAATATGATGGATATGATGTCTCAGTTGATGGGTACTATTAGACAGTGCACACCCACACAGCCACATTTCATTCAGATTGGTCAGACGAGCGGGACTGCACTCGTGGATCAGCCATTAGCATCGGCACCTAGACAGCCGTCTCCGATTTATCAGGAGCGTAGGCCAGGACAGCCTACTTTCTTACCTAGGGAGACTCCACCACAGACTCCAGGAGCAGAGCATCAGGGACAGCATCAGGAGTTTCAACCACACAATGGCATGTCAGTGGCAGACTTGACGAAATTTCATCGCGAGTACATGTCTTTAGCGCCTGAGATCCGACAGGCACTTACATTTCATGAGTTTATAGATGTCTATAAACCCAGAGGAGGAGGTAGGTTTGATCGTAGACCCCCGCAGTATCAGCAGCAGCAGCCACAGGTGAATAGAGACTTG
>VDFB02206565.1:0-44474 GCA_007258455.2 Sequoia sempervirens
GGGCGATTTAGTCCTTATACAAGTGTTTTTCCTAGATTTTTGGGAATTTTGTGTTGTGCATTTTCTGCCATTTGAACCCTTTAGAAACCCTAACTAGGACTCATATTCCCCTCTGGGTGACTCAATTGTCCTAGATCATACTCAAAATTACCTTTTACAACATTAAGAACATCTTTTTTGTACTTCTATTTGTTGTCGTTTTATAGTTGTTTTAATTTGTTGAGTTTTTGTTACATGCATTTCATTAGATCTAGCTTAATTTGGTTCATTTCATGCATTTCTTAATTTCAAATTTATATTTACAACACTTCATTTTTTAGATTATTACATAGAATAATCAGTCAATTATCATGTTCTAAATCTAAAAATTGTATTCTTTTGCATGTTTGATTTGTCATTCTTGCATTTCAAATTTGTAGGACAATCATTACATCATTTTTTCATTGCAAACATCTATGGTTATTATACTCCATGTTCTATTTTCAAATATTTTTGAGTGTTGTAAGAATTTTTTGTTAATTGCATATGAATATGAGGTCCTCTTCCCTCTCTTTTTTGTTCATCATTGATCCCTCTCCTAGTATCCCTGAACTATGAGTGAGGTTAGTTTTGTGAAAGAGAATTCAACCTTGGGTAATCATAACAATCATATTTGTTCTTCTCCTAATATCTCTCTTAGTTATGAAGAATATATTTTGGTGTTAGAAGAACCAATCAATGAGAGTTTTGAGAACCCTCTAGTTGTTTCTCTCCTCCTACCTCTCTTATTAGGAAAGACATTACTAAACAAGAGTCCACATAATAATAGGCAATCATGATGATCATATAAAAAAACAAGAGACCATTGAAACCTACCTACATAACACTTCAACTAGTGCACATTCATCTCCCAACATCTTCCCCTCTTGTGATAATTTTTTCAATGTTGAAGATATGTTGGTGTTAGATAATGAAAACTTTAAGATTTATGACAACCCTCTATGATTCTTCCCCTACCTATCCTATTTTGGAAGACATTATGGAACAAAGGAATGAAATTATGGACAATAATGACAATCACATTTTTTCTTCTCCTAATATATCTACTAGTTTTGAAGATGATACTTTGATTTTAGAAAATACAATCAATGAAATTCATGACAATATTATGTGCCTCTCTTTCCATAGGGAAAACATTATTGAACAATACAATGACATCATTGATAAACAAGAAAATCCAACCATTGATAACTCCCTTACTAGAAATGAAGTCATTTTAGAAGAACCAACCTTTGAATGTCATGAACATATAGTTTGTAGTTCTCCTAAAAAATCTCCTCCTAGGGAGGATATCATAGTACAAGAAAATGACAACATTGACACATCTCTTTCAACCAATAGTAATGTGGATTCCTTAGGTGATGGTGAAAATATGACACTAGATTCCTCTTCATTAGAAAGGCATCAAACCAAAACTATTGAGGTTATGAATGTGCAAGTTTCTGTTAGATCCCCCTAGATTAATGGACCTCCTACATAACCTGTGGGACATCCTAAGAATCCTCTAATCCTTTACCCACCCTCACAACTACCAAAAACTCAAAACAAACCTGAACCTATCCTTTACCCACCTAAGAATAATGTTTCATAGCAACTGAGTTATAGTATCATTGCTCATACATATAACACTAGAAACAACCCACAACCAAGACAAACACCTTCAACATCCCTCCCATTTCCTAACCCTATCTTTCCTAATGCCCCTCATTTTCCTTCACATAATGAAAAGGATTACAATCTTGTTGAACAACTAAAGAATACCCTTGCTAAGATATCATTATGGGACCTTGTTCAACCCTCCCCTCATTATCATAACATGATTCAAAGTTATTTACAACAAGTTCCTATCCCTCCTAATGTGAAACCGAATGACATAGTAGCCATGATTCAAGAAATGAGCATTGAAATTGTTTTCCACCAAAGTTAGCTCCCTCCAATGGAAGTGCAAAAGCAAAATGACACTTTCATAATAATAGCTTTGAACTATGATGGATGGGGAATAAAAAGAGCCCTTGTTGACAATGGCTCCTCCCTTAATGTGTGTAGTGTGACCCTTTTCAATAGACTTGGCATGGATAAATCAAAAATTCAACATGATTCTTTATCTATTTGGGGATTTGACAATGTAGGAAAATAGCTGCTTGGTGTGATCACTTTACCTATTATAGTTGGAAAGGCTACATTAGAAACACAGATCCATGTCATGCCTCATGATCTTTCATATAATCTTATTTTAAGAAGACCATGGATTCATGCAATGAATGGTGTTCCTTCTACTCTTCATTTTATCATGAAATATGTCTACAACAACAAAGTATATACGATCAAAGCCAAACCTAAACCAAACAATTGTTTGAACATTGAGAAAGGCAACAAAAAACCTTTGAAAATATTGACACCAACTACACAAGTAGAACCCATGTAAAAAAAAAGAAAAATAAAACAAATTGAGGAAGTCACAAAGGTATTAGAAGATTATTGGGGTTACTTAGATTTCACATCATTCATGGGTGAATACAAGATCATAAACAAAGACTCCAAAAAGGGAAAATAAAAAGTAGTAATTTCAACACAAAATTTAGAAGACCCTTCAAAAGAATCCACTTCAACCACTCTAGAAGAAGCAACATATTACACAAAAAACTTTAAGGAACTTAATTATGAGCTACAAACATTGAATCTGAAATAAATGAAAATTCTTTATGGAAAAGGTTATGAACTTATGAAACAACTTGGATATAGTGGAAAAGGATGTGGTGCTAGAGAACAAGGAATATGTGTCCCTAGATAGAGCCTAACACACAAGGAACAAGTAGTGGTCTTGGTTATTGTTCTTTGAAAGAAACAAGCAAGCCTTCACTTAATGTCAACACTATTACAAAAGATTCCTCTAAGCCAACTTTAACATTAGTGCATCCTGAATTGATAGACACTAGTGATCTTTGTTTTTATCCTTTGAAAGAAATGAAAGAAGCAGAGAAGTCTTCACTTAACATAAATTTCGTCACAAAAAACACTAAATATTTGAATTTGATAGCTTTTACACACTCCTGCAAAGGAGAGTACAAAATATCACAATCTAAAGAGCTTTTTCTAAGTATGAAATCTTTTACTAAGCAAGAGATATCTTTGTCACAAAATAACACATCTACTTTTGATCAAGATAGCATCTTGTCAAGACTCCTCCAAGATCATTTCATATCCCTCCCTCCAAGAACATAAAATAATTTTTACTACAAGAGTTCATTTTGTGCATATCATAGAGTTCATGGTCATTTTACTAATGAATGTAAGGCTTTAAGTAATCAAATTCAACATCTTAAGGAGTGTGGTGCTCTTCCTTGTGTCGAAGCACCTAGTTCCTCTAACTGATATTGATTTTCATTATATTATGTTTCTCATCAATCATTTCAGCTCATCCTTGTCCTACACTAAGTGGGGGCAAGGGGTTAGGTAGCCTTCTCCTTGTATGATACTTGTCAGTGTTGCTTTTGGCTAGTTGACCGCCTTCCATGTATATATAAGAGAAATTTTGGGATGTGGATGACATGCCTTAATTTGGATCGTGTGTGACATACTTATACATGATGTAGTTTCATTCAGGAACATATGACTTAGCATAGCTCTTTTTTAACAACCTATCATGTCTTCTTCTACTTTAAAGCAAGTGTTCACAGCAATAGTGTTAGCAACTACTTTAAAGTGGGGGCATAAATAGACACTCATGTTTCACTATGTGATTTTATTTCTTCTTGTGATGCATCATTTTCTTGGTGATGACATTGGGATTGATATCCCCTGAGAGTGTGATATTTCTTTGACTTGTCCTCTCTTGGAAACATTAAGCACAATGTTCCCTAAGAAGATACCTTACATGAACTAAGAAAAATCCCTTTGAACATAATTTACACTACTTTTTGTTTACAATATATATTATATGGCCACCTTGCATAACACACTTAGTGTGCCTATGGTGCCACCTTGTTTTTTCATGAGTTTCAAGCATACGAAGCTTTTCTTGCCTCATGAAGCTTGAAGATCATTATTATGTGGAGCCTTGCCAAATTTATCAGGAGATATAGCTTTAGTATGGTTAGCATATGATGAGAATCATAAACGTGGGCATGACTTTCTCATTATATGGTCAGAAGTCGATACAGAGGCATGACTTTCTCACTAAGCCACCCTTTTTGGATACTCACCCAACAAACAGCCTAAAGTTCCATTGCCTTAGAGTGAGTGTGTGTTTTGGACAAATAGCCAAGGCTTGATCCACATCATGTTAGACAAACATTTGAGGCTTGATCCACCCCTTTTTGGATACTCACCCAGAGGATAGCCTGAAGTTTCATTGCCTTAGAGTGAGCATGCATTTTTGGACAAACAACTTAGATCTGATCCACAATGTGCAAGAAAAAAAGTTGAGGCTTGATCCACCCTTACTTTTTATTTCTTTCATCTTTATGTCTTTGTCATTGCATGTTTGTGTATGTTATTTTTCTGCATATCATACCCCTTGTCTGTGTCCCTTTGTACTTATGTTGGTTTGACATAGGATCTTGGATCCTAGGGGCTTGACCACCCCCTTGATATTTTTCATCCTAGACCATCTACATCAGTATACCATCCTAGACCATGCTAGAGCATTTGACACCATGGAAACAATAGGTTCACTTCTCAACATTCCATAGAACATTCCTAAGTATGAATTCCTTGTAGAGCAATTGCTCATACCAATGTTTGATATCCTAGAATCGAAACTAGCGTGTGTTGTTTTTGGTCCTAATTTTCCATGGTACCAAGACACATTTGATTACCTCTAGCATGGTATCATACCACCCAACTTGACAACAACCCAAAAGAACACCTTTACCCATAGGACTTCTTGATTCACAATCCTAGGAGGCACCTTATATTGTCAAAGTTTAGATGGTGTGTTCTGATGTCTTAATGTAGAAGAAGCACAAACTACCTTACAACAAGTACATGAAGGCATTTGTGGGTCCCACTCTAATGGACCTAACCTAGTACAAAAATTGTTGAGAATAGGGTACCATTGGCCCTCCATGGAACAAGAATCTATTCAATATTCCAAAAAATGTTGGAAGTGTCAACATAGTAACCTTGTTCATCCACTAGCACAAGAGTTGAGACCCATCACAATACCATGGCCTTTTTCACAATGGGGATTGAACTTAGTAGGTAAGATCTCTCTTGCTTCATCTAATAGGCATAATTTCATTATTACCACAACTGAATACTTCACCAAATGGATAGAAGTGATTCCTTTAACCTACATCACCAAAAAATAGATATCCAAGTTTATCTTGAATTATCTAATTTGTAGATATGGAATTCCCCAAACCATCATAATGGGCAATGGAACCCCATTCAAAAATCAAGATGTTGAAGAGCTTTGTTCCAAGTTCTCTATCCAACATAGATTCTCCACGCCCTATTACCCCCAAGGAAATGGTCAAGTTGAAGCATCTAACAAAACCATCCTGAAGATGCTAAAGAAGAATGTTAATGATGTCACTTGTGATTACCATTTGCAACTGAACCCAACCCTATGGGCTTACCGAACCAGTATCTGAACACTTATAGGTGCCACACCTTTCTCCTTGGTCTATAAATTTGAAGTCATCTTACCTATCGAAGTTAAAATCCACTCATTGTGAATATCACTAAAAGGCATGGTCAGCAATGAAGAGTAATGGGTATCCAGATTAAATGATTTGGAACTCCTAGATGAAAATAATTTGAGCACGTTAAACCATCTTCAGGTTTATCAGAATCAGCTCAAATGAAGCTACAATAAAAAGATCAAAAATAGAAAGTTTCAAGTTGGTGAATTGCTACTCAAAGAGAATCAGAAGGTACATCTGAATCAAGATGGCAAAGGTAAGTTTGAACCCAACTGGTTAGGTTTTTTATCATCACAGCAAGTTATGGCTTTGTGGCTTATCAATTGGTTACTCTTGAAGGGGAACCTTTAGCTGAACCATTGAACAGTAGCCATCTCAAGAATTTTTATAATTGAAAAATGTTAGAATACCCTAAGCAAAATGGTAAAAATCCAAAAAAAATCAAAAAAAAGTTAAAAAAGAAAAAAAAATCAAAAAAAGGAAAAAATAGTAAAGAGAAATAAAACATTTTTTAAGTGAAAACCACTTTTTGGCACTTGTAGAATAGGTATTGTAGTGAAAACTTGGAAAAAAGGCATTATGTTTGAATAAGACCCACATCATTATCTATCAACACTATCAAAGCATCCACCCATTTTTCCCATAACATGAGTCATGGCTTGATAATTGATTAAGTATTGAACCTTTTTGTACCATCAACATTTGTCTCTCCTAATAAAGGTAATCTTGCTTCAAACCAAGGGAAACTACCCAAAACTAGTAGTGGATTTGGATCCTTGTGTATCCCATCATGGTCAAAAACAAAAAAAACCCAAAAAACAAACAAATTCACAAAAACATCAAAATCCCAAAACATGTTATGCTTTGAGTCACAATAGTCGAAGTACATGGTCTCTTCATGTACAACATAGGAAAGGCTTATCATCCCTTGAGGCCTTAAGTAGGTCAGTCCCCTTAAGTATTTATCATGCTTTCTTTCAACTTAGTATAATATTCAAAAATAGAAAAGGACCAAAAACATGTTCACATCAAACCAAGTGAACTACAAGCCTTTACGTGTACAACATAGGCAAGAATTATCATTGATGAGACCCCGAGGCCCTAGGCTAGTCCCCTAAAAAACAACAAAAATAACATCGTATAAACTCAAAAAAAATCAGAGTCCTACCCCCATCATCACCAACCACAATAAAATTTTCATCCATAATAAACAATCATCACATTCAACCTTTGACAAACACAAAAACCAAACATAACAAAAGATCAAAAATCAAAAATTCCAAAGAAAAGATCAAAACAATTAGACAACTAACAAGTGAAAAAAATGCCAAAGTGTTAACTACCTATCTACTAAAAATTCACCAACATCCTGAGATATGTCTTAACGGATCCGCTTCTATAATAGATATGATCAACAATGGATAAATAGCTTGAAACCTCAAAATAGATATGGCAAGTGATACTGCAACTTTGTTTATCTTTTTATAGTCTTATCTTTTGATTTATCATAAATACCACATTCCTAGGATCTCTTGAGGATTCCCATAAGGGTTTAGAGAAGAAGGAATGGTGGTATTAATAGTCAATTTTTGTTAGTTCTATTTGTAAGATGTTTTTGTGATACTACCATGGCAAATACTTTTTTTTTCTATATGGAATTTGTTTTGGGACAATTTGTGTAGTGGTTGCATGTTAGGTATTTCATACCTCTTTGTTTAACTAGTCCAAAAAAATTTAACACAACTTAACCATATATCCTAACAAGGTTTTTTGTATGTCTGGTATGAGCAAGAATATTCTTTGTATGTTGATTCAAAGTTCATGCAATCGATAAAGCCACCTTGGTTATTAATGCCCTAGTGCATCGTGTTTGCTTGCTACATTAAAAAGGATTGTTAAAAAAGTGAAGCCTCTATGCAAAGAAAAAGAAACTCATCAATAACTACCATCATCAAAAAATTCTTCTAACTAACAACTTCCATCCTGCATCCACAATTTCATCAATAAATATCATGATGATAATAAAGTAATAAAAACATCATGCATCATGTATAATCAGCATCCATCATATATCAACATTTATCATATACATAATAAAACATCATATATCACATAGATATATCGACCATCCATCCAACCACATCATATGCATACATTGGAAAAGTACAAAAAGCATGTATAAATCATACATCATCATCCATAATCATCACATGACACATAATGAAGCCAAATTGAAACATGTATATCTCATATATATCATCATCAAAAATGAGAATGTCAGGCACATCATCATAATGAAACATGTGTGATATCATAATACAAGAAAAATATACATATATACAAGGCCTCAGTTGGGTCAATGAATGTATATGTACAAAATCATGTCTACAACGGCATCTTTGAAACAATAAACATCATAATGATCAAGTATATATAATCCTACTACCCAACCAGAGGTGGGGACCTCGACTAATGCTCACTCTAATGAGGGGATGGATGAGGCATGATTGGAAAACATCTAACTGAGTGCCCACCTAACTTGGCACCTATAGCAATACTAGGCTCTTTGAAGTGTGGTCACCGCTGAGCTCTAGGTACAAAGGAATCATATAGAGTCTGATAATATGTAGCCTTTCTCATATACTGAGCTCACTATTCTCTAATGGAATTAGGCTATACTATGAGGATATCCCTCTCAACTATAATCACCTATACTTGGCCCTCCACAGCATGACATCACCCACTCTCAATGTCTCACTCTATGCTAAAGTAGTCCCTCTCCACTATCAAGGTGACAACCTGAGCCTTTATGGCATGTCTCTGCACTACCTTTACATCTCTCATAGCTATCATCTAAGCTAACTATACTACTCCATCTCCAGGTGGTGGAGGAGGACCCGAAACCTGTGCCTAATCCTACTACATCAGATTGTCCTATCCACCCTACCTAGCATCCTATTTATCTCTATCCAATTGCTTGACAACAATCTGAATGCATTGTCACTCATTCCATGGTGACCAATAATCCTTGCTCTCCCCACAGCCACACCACCTATAGGATCTATAAAGTGGAAAGGAATCTACCTTGCCTACCACTGATCATAGTCTAGTGTAGTCCCAAGATCTACCTATCCAACTGGCCACCCCCACCCAAATGGGACACGTGCTCTAAATTCCATGACGAATGCATCTTGATCTGCCTGCAACCCCCATACCTCTGGACCTCTCTAGTAGTCCTACAAAAAAAAAGCCTCATAAGCATCCGCAAACTAACCCCGTCTCTTGCAAAATTGGCAACAAACACAATCAAGTTCAGATATTGCACTAATAAAGAACGAATGTGACCAATAAGCCACTGATTCTATCTGCAATATAGCAACTGCTCCTGATCATTGTGTCATTCCTTACATCCAAACCACGGTCTCCAAAAAAACCCAACATGTCATCTATCACCTAGCACTAGTAAGGAAACTTCCTGAGCCAAGTGTAGTGAAGGAAGTCACCATATCTATAAGAATATGGATCCTTTGGATCCCGATCCGATATGCCATCAGGCCTAGTAATTGGGATGTGCTCCCAGACCCATACATGAAGTAAACTCACACTAGTAGAAATAGATCTGCCTCCTCGATAAGCAACCTCATGCATATCTCTATATAAATACATGAGGAGACATGGGCCCCATGCATATTTAGTGCCATGCTTGAATATCTACTCGATGCATATAACCCAACCAACAAGAAATTGCATGTCTCACTGATTAGGAAGGATGAGCCCCGAAACCAAAGCACAAAGAACTAAGGAAACAAGATTGACACTGCCCACGAATGGAGACAAGTTTATCTCTACCTCTTGAACTTGAAGATGCCTAATTCCAAGTACTCAACACATAGCACATGTACCCCATCATACAGAATAAGTCACAAGCTCTCCATTTATAGGCACACGAAGAATCCTACACACATCGTCTAGGGTGATGGTGGCCTCCCCAATAGGTAAGTGAAAAGACGATGTCTCTGAGTTCCACCTCTCCACAAGAGTAGTCATCATTGCTCGGTGCCATCAGATAGTCAGCATGTGGAAAATATGTCTCAACCCCACAACATCTATAACATCTTTCTCTAGCTTGTGGAATCCATTGATCAAATCAAACTACTCTCGAGGTTGTCGCTCCCTCAACATAAGCAAATTGAGAATAACCTACAACCATTCAAACCACAATGTTAAGGATTTGCTATGAAAATGTGACACAAACCTCAAATTGCAAATAAACTGACTCAAGTTTCTACACAAAGAAAAAGCGGTTACTACTCATCAAAAGCAGTGACATTTTTTTCAAAAGCATTAAAGATAGCCAAAAGTGAGCACTATTTTGTCAAAAGTGGAAAATAAAATCAAAAGCGAAAATGTCAAAACTGAGCAATTTTAGCTAGAGCGAAACTTTTTCACACAAATAGTTATTATACATGGAAAAAATCAAAAGTGAACAATTCAATGAAATGCAAAAACAAAGACAAAAATTGAACTCAAGGGTGAACATTTTGAGCAAGTGCAAGTATAGAATTTGATTTTGATTCAATTATAAATAGAAAAGTGATAAAAATAACTCAAAATTAAAAAAAAACATAATTCTACTACTTTTGCCTAAAATAACTTCATGCATTCATTACACAAAACTAGAAAGTCAAAAACATGAAAGAAAAGACTACATACTGAGGCACCAATGCCTGCAGGTCATCTAAACTCGCGAACTACATCCTCGTGATGTGGGGCTCCTCAAATCCTCACCATAGCTCCTTAATAATCGACAAATCATGAAATCCAAAGGAAAGAATACTGAAATAATACATTATCGCGAGCTCGACCTATAAATGGATATTTTTGTCCAACCTCTCAAGGGGGTAGCCCAGCATCCTACCATCATTTTTCTAACTGCCAAGGCATAGTGGGGCATATAAAATTTTCAAATCTTGATCTTAAACATCGAATTCTTTGAAACAAAGCAACCAATACTTTATCTCAAAGAGAGGCAAAATGTAGACATGTAAAAATGACCTAACACTTATCGCACACCTTAAATGAAATTTTCTCATCATCGACATCATTATCACTTAATATCATTGCATTTTACATCAATTACATCAAAAATGTTGATTTCCTCTATTAATTGAATAATATGACATTATTTAATTAATTCATTTTTTCATCATTTCTAACTAATTAAATAAATTTCATTTATTTAATAAAGTCCTAATCAAACTTTATTCCTCCTAATTAATTAAATAACATCAATTATTTAATTGTGTTACTAATTTACCCTATTCCCCTAAGTCAATTAAATTATTAATACTCAATAGTTTAATTAAATCACTTTCCCCTAAACATGAATAATTAAATATAATTGTTTAAAACATTATCAAAAAGTTCAAACAAACAAATACAATTTTTTTTGCAAAATTCAAACATGATTTGCACATTCAACTCAAAAAGATTAATTAATTAATTATCCTCACCCACTTTCATGATTGAGCAAATTATGATCCCCTAATTTCTCAATTTGATTGGCTGATGTATCCATCTATTTCCTAACTAATTCATCTATTCTTCAATCCCACTGAAGTCTCAACATTATTTCTTCAATCCCACAAATTATTCAATCCATTTCCCTAATTCCATTGAACACTCAAATTAATTTCTTCAATCACACCAATTATTTAATCAAATCTACTAATTATTCCCATCTAAATCCTCTCAACAGTTTTGAACCATTGATTAGGATATTCTACTACACAATCTTGAGCGTTCATTTTGAAACACAAAATCTATCTAATAACCTCATTTGTTCTCAAAAACAATCAAAGAATCAACATCTTTTGCACAACGAAGTAATGCTAAAATTTACAACCAACTTATTGAAGTTTTCACATACATCTTTGATCGACATTGCATGACTTTGAAGCTTTTTCTACACACAAATGGAGGCTTCACATTGATACAACAAACGATCCAACATCTAAATACGAATATACTTTGACATAGGATGACCTAGCACTATGCTTTTATAAATTCATTTTATATTCTTTATTTTTATTGCATCATTTGAGTTTGTTCTTTGTAGTTTCATTTCATGAGTAATGGGTATGAATCATCATCATTTTGTTTGAATTAGATTAGTTCAATTCTTTCATTTTGATCTTATTAAACACTCAATTTCCCCCTTACATGTTAGAAATTTAGTACTTACATATAGTTAAATAAATAAATTAACAAGCTATTGTTAATTTAATAAATAAGAATTTGGGTTTGGTAGTTATATTCATGTAACTTGTTTTATATAGGAATATTGGCATTTTTAAAGACAATTCAATGTAATAGTTTTGTAGTTGGATGTGAATGACAATTTTTTGTTACGAGAGAAATCTTGTTTCTCTCTCATTTCAATATGGTATATCAGAGAAGGTTTCTTCTTGGACCTCTCTCTAATATCTTTTCATTCATTTGTTTTCATTCAAAGCAGTGTTTACAATGGTACTATAGTGAGGACCATGTGCAAATACTATTTTTTTCTTTCATTCTTGCATTTGTCAATAGGTGAGCAATGTAGACCATGTGTAAAATTCTTTTGACTCCATCATTCATCTGCATTTCTTCTCTATCTCTCCATTGTGTTTATAATTTCCATTGTTTGAAATTCTATTATGTCCATTATTATCATCCCCAAAAAAAATTAAAATAAAATTTATATACCCCAACCTATTGCAAGCATATGCGTTGAAAATCATGCTTCACCATGTTCTTTTTTTTGCATAGTAATCGTTAGAATTGTTTCCTTTGTATTTTAGTGACTGGCATGTATGTATCAATCTATGAGGGACCTTATTTAATAGTTGTTCATAGATTTAAAGAGGCTGTGAACCATTTCAAGAGGCTGTGAACCATTTCAAGAAGCTGTGAACCATTTGAAAGAGGATATGATGAACTTGGCTAGGATTGCTAGAGGAAGGAGATTCATGGATTGAAGTCCAACAATATCAAACATAAGGATATCGGTTGTATATAGTAAGGCTTTAATGACAAGCAATCAAGAATGTTTCAATGTTATGGTAGGTGATAAGATGTATATAGCCAGTCATTGATGTACTTAATTCTCCTCTAATATGTTGAAGAAAACTATCAGAAAAGAGGTGAAATTTATGTGTTGAAAAGAGGCAGTCAAGGTACAGAAAGAATAATTTATCTTTTTACAAGCTTTTCCCTTTTATTATTGAAAATTTATGATACATTTTATTCAACACAAAATGGATAAAATAAACCTTTATGAAAATTTTGATGGAAATGATTTTCACAATTGGAAAATACAGATATAGTTAGTGTTAATTGAAAGAGATCTCTAGGAAATTATTGACAGTACAGTGTCAAAGGCAATATATACATATGAACTTTAAAAATGGAAGGTAAAAGATAAGAAAGCATTGGCTATTATTGGTCTCAATTTATCTAAATCTTATTTGCATCATGTAGATTTTCAAACAAAAATTCTAAGGATGTCTAGGAAACATTGAATACTTTGTTTAGATCAAAATTCGTATGGTTTGAAAATGGAAGAAGGTGAAGATATAGTGTCTCATATCAGTAAATTTCATTCATTGATTAATCAGTTAGCTAGTATAAATGAAGAAATAAAAGAAAATGGTGCTAAAGCCATAAATTTAAATAGTATTCCAAACAGTATGTCTCACAAGGTATTCACCTTAAGCAAAATCAATCCAAGTATATAAATTATTATATCCATATTACTTGATGAAAGAAACAAACATGTTTCAAAAGAAGAAGTTGCATTGAATGAACAAAACAAAGCTAGTACCTCTTAAAAAAAAATCCAAACATATGACAAAGTTCAAAGATGCAAGTGGCACATGTTTCTATTGTAAAAAGACAGGGTATGTAGTATTGAATTGCAAAGAAAGAGCATGGGATCTTCTTGATGGAAAGTTGCAGGATAACACTTTGGTGATTGAAGGACAAGAATACACTTCAAGTGATGAATAAGTTCCACATCAAAGTAACAGAGAATATGTGTACTAATTTCTAGTTTTACTCTATGCTAAGGGGGGGTGTTAGAAATTTAGTACTTACATATAGTTAAATAAATAAATTAACAAGATATTGTTAATTTAATAATTAAGAATTTTCTTTTGGTAGTTATATTCTCATAATTTGTTTTATATGGGAACATTGGCATTTTTAAGGACAATTCAATGTAATATTTTTGTAGTTGGATGTGAACGATAGTTTTTTGTTATGAGAGAAATATCATTTCTCTCTCATTTCAATATTGCACAACATCAGAGGCTCCCAAAAGTTGGCTGAAAACCCTGAGCAAAGACCCATTTTCCCACTGGCTAATGAGTCTCATTTTTCCTTCATAAACTTCTTTTTGGTGACTAGTAAACAGTGTTCTAACCTTCTCAAATCTATAGAAATTTTTTATGTTTATATTATAATTTACCTTTAAATTTCTCTTCAAGTTTGAAAATTGGCATAATTGATAGATTTTCTATTTTTATTTTTTCTCTAAAAAGTGTTATTCAGGTTGAAACCCCCATCTTCAAGCATAAGGAAATCAATAGATTCCCTCATTGAGTTGACCTACCTAAGGGTTGTAAGTCAATTCTTTGTGTGGATCTCATTTCCTAATGAAATAGTGGGAAATAGGTCTACATTTTAAATTGGTGAACCCCCCCTTCTAAAACACACACACCCCACCTATTTTCCATCCATTTCAAAAAGTATAAAAAATAAAGATAGGATTACTTAGCTTTGTAACTAAAGATTCAATGCCAATTGATGGAGGCTTATAAGTGTGTACAAAAATTTTAAAAGATGTCATAGATAATAGTGTCAATGGATTATAATAATACTAGTATTATTTCTCCATGTGTTAGATCAAGGTTGTGATATTTGGATTATTATTACCCACAAACCTACTCTTTATGGGAGAAATAAAGCTATAATTCTTTAAACTCTACCCTCTATAATTTTTAAGCATTATCATATAAATATTAAATCTTAAATCATACAATTTCTCTAAAGGGATCATACCTTTTCCAAGTTATAAGTGTTCATAAGAACTTGGAAAACAACATGGTTCAAACATGGATATGAATTCTAGAAATGATTGTTAGGTGATTTGCATGTACTAGAATGATTTTGGTTGATATATTATATAATATTTCTTTTTGAATTCTTTGATGTTAGAGCATATAATTACATCTATATTTGATCAAATATACAAATATCTAGTTGACGTAAAATAAATGCAAGCAAATTCCTATTTATATAAAAAAAAACATAACACCAAATTGCAAATTTTTGCACATAGTTTGGGATCAAACTTTAAAAGTGGGAAAACTAGCTACAAATTTTTATTTTATATTTAAATTTAGAAATAATAGGATTGTATCTACAAGGGTGACCTCACAACTATGGACACAAAGTAGGTAAAATAGGCCAACTAGATTCAATATCAATTATAACTAGTTAATCAATTAGGATTACAATTATGATAAATATTAAATAGATAAGCCAATTGGATTGGGATTGTGTGTAAATAAGAAGATAAGTGATAATCATAGGGCTAATTACAATCAAGTATAGGTGTGTACATAATGTAACCATGTACAAATAATTTATCATTTGTAGCTTTATAAATGTACATCAATAATTTTCCTCAAACTAAGCACAAAAATAAATGGGGAAAGGATTATAGGATGGTTTTACATGATTATGATATTTGAAAATGCTTATATAAATCCTTTCCCCATACAAAAATAATACAAAAATAATACTCTTTTTATGGTTAATCATTTCTACTTTGAATAAAAAAAATTACCCATAAGAAACTATTTTGTGTTGGCTTTGATATAAATAAATTATTATCACTTTATCATTTTTTTTTATTAAAAATTACTTTCAAATCATTATTCCTATCCCTATCTAGTTGCATGATTGGGAAAAATATTTCCTCATAGAATTAGAGATAAAACATCCCAACTTACAATGATTGAAAGTTATCATTCTAACATTCTAGAATATGGATATTGTCTCCCAAAATTAGTTTTATGGATTGAAGGAAAAATCATTTCACTAGATATTTTTGCTAAGAATTAATGTCCTATCAATTAAGTAGGCTATGTTATATCACTTTTCCAAACATCCTTGTATAAAAATCTAGTCTAGAGATGTAGAGAAGAAAAATCACTTAAAACTTTAATTAAATCATAACCTTTCTTTCCTAAAATCTAGAAATTTCACATGATCAACCAAAACTTGGAAATATTTAACTTCAAAGAAAATAATAATCCATAACTACAACTAATATACTTCAGTTTATACAAAATTCATTTTGACACTAAAATATTTGATGACAGAATATTTAGTCAAACATAGTTGTCATTTGTTTTTTGGATCCCTTGAGAATAAACAAAATTTTGTTGATGGATCAAGAAATTTATAAATTATAGTTATCAATAATATAGATTAAATCATCACTCTACATATGACAAAATTTTATAATACATGACTGATCCTAAAATATATCAAGAAAACTATTTGATTTGTCAATATCACAAATCACAAAGCTTGTTAAATACAATATTTCTACTTGTGTCTTAATGGTATATTCAATGGAACTATTTTCTATGTTAGTAGCTCCATAATTGATCATCTCTACAACACTAAGTAATCATGTGTGTCTAGAAGTAGGGACTATGCATGCCTAAAAAAATAAGTTATTTGAAAACACCAAATCGAGATGTTAGGTATGATACAACGTGCCCATTAGAATAATTAAAAGAACCTTGAGTGGCATGCACCTCTTATTAAGTAGAAAAAAGCTAACAGCCACCTATTGTGTAACTTATTTAACTTGAGTTTGAGACCAATTACATGTGAAATGTAAATATCCTTTCCAAAACATTGAATGATAGATTTCATTACACTTCATGTTAATTCATGATAGTTAAAAGGGTCTTGAAAGACCTACCTCCCTAGTGTTAGGGAAAAAAAGGTCTCTCAACCTTTTTTTTTTCTTAGCATGTTTAATTATTTTATTATTGTATTATTTATGAGAGTTATTTGTTGAAGATAATTCAAGAAAGAGTCACAATTGGAAATTTGCTATTATAAATGGAGTTGTCTATTAAAGAAATTTCTATTTCATGTTGAATTTGCATGGAATGTGAGATTTTTGGAGGTGCAATTATATTTTGGCAAGTTTAGCTTTTTCATGTGTAACATTAGTGATAATTGAAAGTTGCAATATTGCATGTGTTGAGAAGTGGAAACTTACCATTATACATATATAGTCATTTTTCTATTTCCCACAGTGCATCATCAATCTTGAGTGTTGGATTTTAAAAATGTATATTTAATGCATTGTAAGATCCTATATATAGAGAACTTGTATTTCAGAGTTATAGATTATTATTTTGTTGGAGTACCATTTATACTGTCAAAATTATACTAGAATTGAGAAGAAGTGTGAAGACTCTTGCAAGAGCATAGATCTGCAATTATATTGTAACTTGTTTTTTGTTGTTGAATAATATAATTGAGTTGTGTTTTAGAGTGTGCGGCTGCAATATCTAGTAAGAAAATAGATAGTACAACCTAAGAAGAGTGGGATTTGATGGATCATAAAGCCAAGGGTTTCATAAGACTTTGTTTGGATGATTTTGTGCTCTTGAATTTCCATGAAGAGAAAACTACAAAATCTCTTTGGAAGAAAGTTAGAGATGTTTTTCAAGCTAAATCCCTAGTAAACAAGTTATTCCTACAAAGTAAATTGCATTCTCTAAAGATGGAATATGGAGGACACATAAAAGATCGCCTAAATTCCTTTAACATGATAATAACACAACTAGGCTATGCTAGTGACAAGATTGAGGAATAGGATCACTACATTCTTCTATTATGTTCTTTTCTAGACTCATGGGATCACCTATTAATAGTCATTAGGATTAATACCATCAGTTTCAAGATGGATGAGGTGGTTGCATCACTATGGAAAAATTGGTTGCATCACTATTGTGTAGTTAATAGACTCAGGTGCTTCTTTCCACATGACCCCACATGGGGGTTGGTTCTCAAAGTACATTAAGAATTTAATTTGGTGGAAAGGTGTATCTAGGTTATGGATCTCATCTAAATATTCTTGGCCATGGTAGAGTCAAGATTAGATTCTCTAATACTAGAGTGAATTGGAGTGATGGTGTATTGCATATCCCAAGTTTGGCATAGAACCTACTCTTAGTGAGTAAATTAAATGATTTGAGTGTCCAAGTTATTTTCTTGAGTGGACGATGTAAGATGACAAGAGGAGATATGATGTTGGATAAGGGTATTTATATCAGTACCTTGTTCAAGCTAGATGCATGCACAACTCAGTGAAATAGTTTTTCTAAAAAACCAAAGAAAAAATCTTTAGATTCTTCATCCTCATTGTCAAATCGAGCAGAGAAGTTTGTAGAAACTACATCTAATGTTCATGCATTTTGGGTACCTAAGGGTGCTTATTCCTTGGAAATGAAGCTTCCTATGGAGAAGATAATTTTGTGGCACCAATGACTTGGTCACATTGGTTAGAAGGTTCTCTACAGGAGAAGTGTGATTTTTTGAGACATGAAGCCTTCAACAGTTGAGCTCTAGTCAAAGAAAGGGGAGAAATAGGAGGTAGATCATATTCCACCTACTCCAATGAAAGAACTATGTACTCTTGTTGAACCTTATGATGAGGAGAGTTTGAGAATCTCTAAAAATTTTGAAAAAGAAGAACCTCAACTTAGTAATTCAGGAGGTCTAACAGAGATACACAACAACCTAATAGATTTAGATATTCACCTGAAAGGTTCATTTATTCATTGTTGGATTCTAGTTGCATTTTTGGTTTGATTGCTAACACTGATAATAAGCATAAGATTATTAGAGAGGCTATGGGTATGAGTGATGTAGATTCTTGGATGAATTCTAAATGGTTGCATTTTAAAAAAAAATACATGGAATATGTTACCTTTGAACCTAAAGGATAGAAATATGTTGGATGTAAATGGGTGTTCAAGAGAAAATTCAGTCTAGATGGTAGAATTTAGAAGCATAAGGTATGGTTCATTACTAAGGGGAATTCTCAAGTGGAAGAAATTGATTATGGTGAGATATTCTCTCCTGTTGCAAAGATGATATCTATCTGATTCTTGTTATCAATTGTACTAGTGTATGAATTAGAAGTAGAATATATAGATGTGAAGACAACATTCCTTCATGGTGACTTGGAGGAAAAAAATTGTATATCATAGCCAGAGAATTTGGTGGTTAAAGGTAAAGAAAATTTGGTTTGCAAGTTGAAAAAGTCATTTTATGGTTTTAAGCAATCTCCCAAGATGTGGTACTAGAAATTTGAAACTTGTGTTTTCTTTGGGATTTTTGAGATCTAAATCTAACCATTGTGTTTATTACAAATCTGATAATGGTCACATTCTCATAATTTCATTATACGTAGATAATATGTTTTTTTTGGGAATGGTAAAAGTTTGATTTTAGATTTGAAGTCTCAGTTTTCAACATAGTTTGAGATGAAGGATCTAGGTGTAATGAGGTATATTTTAGAGATGGAGACCAAAAGAGATAGAGCTAACATAAAGATTTGGTTAAGCCAAAGCAATTATGTGAATTCAATGTTGAAGAGATACAACATGACAAATTGGAGATATATAGTTGTTCATGTAATGCAAGGGACAAAGCTTTCTATGGAGGATTGTCCAAGAGCTCCTACTGAGATGGAGGACATGATTGGGGTACCATATGCAAGTATTTTTAGAACTCCTATGTATTATATGGTTTGTACGAGGCCAAACATTACCCAAGTAGTGTTAGTCTTTAGTCGATTTATGTCTAATACTGGATAAATACATTGGAATGCAATGAAAAGAGTGTTCAGATATTTGTGGGGTACTTCTGAGTATTCCCTATGTTTTCATGGTTATCTTACTGGACCTTGGAACTCAATGAGTATTCATGGATATGTGGATTCAAATTGGGTAGGTGATATTGATAGTAGAAGATCCACCTATGATTATTTGTTCACAATATTTTATGGTGCTATCAGTTGGATGAGTAAGCGGTAAGTTGTAGTCACTTTCTCCACTACAGAAGTGGAGTACATGGCAACTACTCATGCTTACAAGAAATCTATTTTTCTTTTAAGATATTGTGTTTTGATATTGGTTTTAATGTAGGCCAAATTACTCTCTTATGACAATCAGAGTGTCATTTTCTTAGTAAAGAATCCTACTTTCCATGACATAATAAAGCACATTGATGTTCAAGTTTATTTTGTTCGTCATATGGTGGAAGATAGAAAGGTGAAGTTGGAGAAGGTTGATACTTTGATGAATGTTGCAAATACATTGGCAAAGCCAACAAACACTAATAAGTTTAGATGGTGTTCGGAGTCTATGGGCGTCACAACCTCTAGCAATTAAATCTTATTTTTAATTGGCTCTTCAAAGGTGTTCGACAAGTGGGAGAATGTTAAAAAAAGGTGTCTCAACATTTATTTTTTCTTAGCATATATTATTTTATTATTTATGAGCTTTATTTGTTGAAGACAACTCAAGAAAGAGTTGGAAGCGGAAAGTTGCTATTATAAATGGAGTTGAGCATGAAGGAAATTTCTATTTCATTTTGAATTTGCATGGAATGTGCAATTTTTGGAGGTGTATTTATATTTTGGAAACTCTAACTTTTTACTGTGCAAGATTAGTGATAATTGGTAGTTGCAATATTGCATGTGTTGAGAAGTGGAAACTTAGCATTATGCATGGATAGTGGTTTTGATATTTCCCATGTTGCATCTTCATTCTTGAGTGTTGGATTTTAGAAATATCTAATTAATCCATTGCAAGATCTTATATATAGAGCACTTGTATTTTGGAGTTGTAGATTTTTTTTTGTAGAAGAACCGTTGTGTAGTTGGAATTACTCTAGAATTGAGAAGTGTGAAGACTCCTACAAGAGCATAACTCAACAATCATATTGTAACTTGTTTTTTGTTGCTAAATAATATAATTGAGCATTATTTTGGAGTGTGGGGTTTTTTTTCTTAAGAAACTCTCTCCTTCTTAGATTGGTGTAGGGAGCATCTTCCACACTGTCAACTTCCTTTCACTTAAGAGTCTAGATTTAAATAATTAACCACCTCTTATTGACCAATTTGTTTGACAAGAGTTGGAGGCCAAATGCTTGTAAAATGTGAGTCCTCCCCAATACATCAAATTAAGACTTTTGATAATGGAATTCATGTTTATTGACAATATTTGAGTGAGTAATAAGGGATAAGCCTCTCTTGAAGTCTTATGATAAATTAGAAAATCATCTATTGTATAAGATAATAAGAATTGAAGACCAAATATGTGAAAAATATGAATCCTTAACAAAAAGATTAAAAAAATTCAAATAACTGATCGTTTAAAAATAAACAACTACTAAATCACTAAACATTATAATTTAACACCTTATCAAAAGATAAAACCAATGTAACAAATTATATTATTTAACAGCAATCAAAATAGAC
Source organism: Sequoia sempervirens (assembly GCA_007258455.2). Classification (NCBI taxonomy): domain Eukaryota; kingdom Viridiplantae; phylum Streptophyta; class Pinopsida; order Cupressales; family Cupressaceae; genus Sequoia; species Sequoia sempervirens. Next base: position 21,316 of record VDFB02206565.1, read on the forward strand.
CTCTAAGATCAGCTATCTTACAAGGTAGACCGAATCCCTATCAAAACGCTTATAAAATTCACAAACTTTATAATCCACGCCTACAGGATGGCTCAACATTATTTATATTGGCAAGCACAAAAGCTCCGTATAAATTATATTAGTAGTTTAGCATTCCAAATTAAAATATTGCTATCATAAAATATGAGATTAATCTAATTGAAGAGAGACTTATATGTCTATAACTCAGACGGCCAATTCAACGATATGAAACAGCGTGTTGTTGAATGGTGGCAAGCATAGATTGATGAGATACACACGTATTATCTAACATGTCTTCATATTTCTGTAAAACTCTACACGGCAGCACCATTCATGTCTTTATGCATTCTGGTTTATTGTCTATAAATACTGAGAGTATGTAAGAAGTTCAACAAGAGATTTTTTGATGGAGGTTGATGTCATTGGAATGTTTTCATCTAATTTCCCTTTCGTCTGATGATCTAATTACAAACAAGGTAAGCAATTATTAATATTTGAAGTATTCAAATGTTCTATGTTGAATTCTCACCCAATTATTAATATTTGAAGTATTCAAATGTTCTATGTTGAATTCTCACCCTGACATTGGCTTGCATATATTTTAAAATAATTCATATTGGCTACTGCGCATTTCTTTGAGACATATTTCCTAATGTCTATGCTTTTAATTGGTAAAATGGTAGTATTTTATTGGAAGCAATATATTTTCTGGTTTTATTGTGGATAAAAAGAAAATAGAAAGAATATGAAGATTTTACGAGCATTTATCCTTTCCATTGTTTAAATAATTAGCTAGATTTGAAATTTTGATAGAGCTTGACTATAATCTTTTTTTTAGTTGTATAAATTCTGATTCGGCTATCTTGTAATATTAATTTATAAATGTTAAATCAGACACTTATTTATAAAAAAACAATTACAATGTTTATCATTTACATTTTTAAAATAATTTTACATAATTATGAAAATATTTTTTGCATAGTTGAAGGTTGAATGTTATCAAAAGGAGGTTAAAAATAGATCCACAAGGTCTCTCAAACTGATGAAAAGTCCATCCACGAGAACCAAGAAGTTAGCTCAAGATATGATACTTTTCTATAGAAGTTTTGACAATGAACATGCTGAGAGCTGAAAAAAGAAGGAGAAAGAAGAAGCTCTCAATTAAGAAGGAGCTGATATGGAAGAGAAAAGACATCAATGAGGACTTAATTTCTTACTAGCCTAATCATAGATGTATGCTCATTTTATGCAGCCAAATCAGGGAGATGGAGCTTTTGTTTCTGAGGAAAAATTATTAGAGGGAGAAGACAGAGAAGATGCTGCTATGAAAGAAGAGGCCTTGAAAACTACCTTGGATGCTGCTAGTAGGCAAAAGGAAATTACAAACCAATTTGATGATGAATGTGAGAGGCTTCATGTGTCAAAGGGCTCTAGCATAACATGGACTTGGGTAACCCATCATCGATGCCTCACCAATATGCTCCATGCCACTATAATAGGATACCAACTAAAGGGTCTTCAATGACTTGTAAATTGTTATGAAATGTCAATGAATTCTATTACGGAAAATGACATGGGTTTGGATAAAACGGTCCAAGAAATATTATTCTTAGCTCATTTGGTTAAAGAGAAGAGAAAATGGGGAATTTGTCTAGTTGTTGCACCTACTTTTGTTGTGCCTAATTGGATCAATGAAATTACCAAGTTCTACCACAATTTGTTGACACTTGAATTCAATTTTTTTAGGTTTTATGAATATTCTTGTCAGTGGTTGGATTAATATCATGGAATCCACATTAAATGCTAGTTAAAATTAGAGATCTTTCTTAGTAGATTTCAATATCAATATCTAGGTTATTTCATTATGTTTTTTTATGGTTATTTATTATGAACATTTGAGACCCAAATTAAGGGATGATTTGTATATATAGAGTATCTCAAAAATATGTGTTGCTTCAAATGATGTATTGTGATCCTAGGAACTTTTTTTTTTTGTCCTAAATTTTTTCCAACCATGTTTTGTATTTTTTTATCGCAAGGCTCCCTTTGCGGAGTTCCAATCATTATTCACTATATTTCCACTTACCACTAAGGTTCACTTTTTGATAGGAACTTCCACATGTTCCTGTTGGAGTTAACAACCCAAGATCTTCAATCTGCAACGCCAAAGAACCTCCACAAGAGATAGAGAGAAGCAACAATGGAAGATGCTATTCCACCAAACAAGGATTGCAATATGATACAATATGATCAATGCAATACTATACAATGATATATGCCATCTATCAACAAATATGCTAGAGATGCCTTGCTTATAAAGGCAAGGATGAGAGATAGGATAAGACAAGATCATGACAAGTGTCTTAATCCTATCACATGAGACAACTAACTCATAACTACCTAGGAAAATGGAAATTCTAGATAAGACAACTAATACTTATCTAGATATGACAACTAATATCCTAAGTAAACTTAACATGTGAATTAAGTCCCCTAAGTCCCTAGTAAAGGAATAAACTAGGTACAAGACTTATTCACACCAACACCCCCCCTTAAGTGCAACTTAGGGAGGTACAAACCAATGCATAATGCAAAAGATGGGTCCCGACAACTAGGCCTGATGAGGTACCCATGTACAAAACAAAAAACTCTCACAAGCGGAGAAAAGGAGAAAAACCTTGTGGGAGAAAACTCCTCTCCAAAAGAGAAAAGAAACAAAGAAAACTAATGAAGGAAGGAGGACTCCTCAAGACCCCCCAAGGACAACTTCCTTCACCCCAAGCATCGATCGCAACTGAAGATAACGAGGCGTGCCAAAGGTTTAGTGAAGATGTCTGCAACCTGCTGATCTGTAGGCAAATACTCCAAGCTGAGAACACCATCCTGGATGAGCTGCTGATGAAGTGCATGTGGATCTCAATATGCTTAGTCCGTTGATGCTCCACTAGGTTGCATGAAATATGAATGGCACTCTGATTGTCACACCAAAGAGTAGTGGGCTGAGGGAAGGGAATCCAACTCAGTCATCAACCGACGAAGCCACAAAACCTCGACTAGCCAACACGCACCTCGATACTCACCTCGGCGATAATGCAATAGTTGTCTGCTTCTTGCATGACCATGCAATCGGACCAGAACCAAGGCAAAAGACAAAGCTAGAAGTAGACTTCCGATCATTGACATCACCAGCCCAATCTGAGTCAGTGAAGCCCACAATCTGAGATGCACCTGAAGTGTAGTGAATGCCAAAATGAGTAGTGCCCTGAATGTATCTCAAGATACGCTTGGCAGCTTTCCAATGACTCTCATGAGGCTCCTGTGAGAAGTGAGAGACAAGTCCAACCGCAAAGGAAATATCAGGACGACTATGTGTCAAGTACAAAAGATTGCCAACCAACTGCCGATACAAGGTAGGATCAACTGTAGGAGTAGTGCAACTGGAAGACAGTACAACACCTGACTAGAATGGAGTAGGGGAAGGCTTGCAATCAGCCATGCCAAATCTCTGAAGAAAATCAAGAGCATACTTCTGCTGGAAAATGAAGATCCCCTCAGAAGTCTGATGAATCTGAAGACCAAGGAAGTAATGCAAAAGACCAAGGTCGGTCATATCAAACCGCTCCATCAATGCTCGCTGTGTACTCTGAATCATGGAAGTAGAACTCCCTGTGAGAATCAAATCATCCACATAGAGCACAAGTATAAGTAGATCCTCTCCATGTCTCTGTGTATAAACTGTGGGATCGGAATGGCAGCGAGTGTAGCCGGAAGCAAGCAAGAAACTATCCATCTTCTCATACCAAGCCCTAGGGGCTTGTTTGAGACCATACAATGAACGTCGAAGCCTGCAAACAAGTGAAGAGTCTTGCACAAAACCTGGTGGCTGCTCCATATAGATCTCCTCATGAAGATCCCCATGCAAGAAAGCACTCTTCACATCCATCTGATATACTGACCATCCCTGAGATGCAGCTATAGCAAGGACAAGGTGAATAGAATCCATCTTGGCAACAGGAGCAAAGGTCTCAGAATAGTCAATCCCTTCAACCTGAGAAAACCCCTTTGCAACAAGATGAGCCTTGTACTTGTCAATGGAACCATCTGCTGCATACTTGGTACGATACACCCACTTGCACCGAACCAACTTTCTTCCCTTAGGAAGAGGCACAAGATCCCAAGTATGATTCTTCATCAAAGAAGAATACTCATCATCCATAGCACTATCCCACTCTGGAATACCTGAAGCATCTGAAAACTTCTGAGGATCATCTAAAACTGCATGACTCAAAAGACTAATTCCAGAAGTCTGAGAACGAGTGCGGCGAGTATCTGTGGGATCACCAACAAGAGGACCAGCCTCCTCAAGAGTAACTCGAGCCCATCGTGGCCTAGTGGGTGAGTGAGGAGGAGGTTCATCAAGACCATCATCAACATCTTCCTCAAGTAGCAAAGTATCATCAACTGAAGAAGACTGAGTAGGTTGTGATGAAGAAGAAGTCGAAGGAGGATCTGCTGGGTGAAGGTCTCAGAAAACTGAACATCACGTCGGAAATGAACCTCTCGTGTGTCAGGATCAAACAATCTGTATGCCTTCACATCCTCACAATAGCCAACAAAAATGTAACGCTGACTCTTCTTCTCCATGGATTTACGCCGACCATTCGGAATGAATGCCCAAGCCTCACTACCGAATACTCTGAAGAAGGAAACATTTGGCTTGCGATGAGACCAAGCCTCCTCAGGGGTCATATTTCGCACTGCCTTGTGGGGCATACGATTCTGAATATAGTTGGCACAATTGATAGCTTCGGCCCAAAAAGCGGGAGCCATGGACCTAGACTGAATCATACAATTGGCCATTTCCCTGAGAGTCCTGTTCTTTCTCTCGGCCACACCATTCTGCTGAGGAGTGTAAGGAACTGTGTGCTGATGAAGAATACCATTCGCACTGCAAAAATCCTGAAATGCCTGATTGACATACTCCCCCCCATTATCTGTGCGTATCTGTCGAAGAGAAAAACCTGACTGCTTCTCCACAAATAATTTGAAGGTCTTGAAGTTGGTGAGGACTTCACTCTTGAGCTTCAGAAAGTAGACCCATGTCCGGCGGGAAAAATCATCAATGAATGTTAGCACATACTTGGCCCCTGAAAAAGAAGGAGTTGGGAATGACATAAGATCACTATGGACCAACTCAAGGGGTGTGGTTGCACGTGTAGCGTGACCCTTAGGAAAAGGATCTTGATGTTGCTTGCCAAGAACACATCCTTGACAAACACCATCTGTGCAAGTGATCTTTGGAAGACCAACCACTAAGTTATGTGCTTTCATTTGCTAAAGATATCTATAATTCAAGTGCCCAAATCTCTCATGCCAAAGCTTGCTCATTGAATCAGCATGAGCAACAAAACATGAACCTGATGTAGACTCAAATCCATCAAATCGATACAAATGATTCTTATGATCAACTACTCCTGTTGCGACAACCTTCTCAGGATCTTGCAACTGTCTAATAGTCACATTTTGTGGAGAAAACTCAACTAACTTCCCATCTCCAGAATGACAAATCTGATATATGGAAAGAAGATTCGCTGAAATATCAGGAACAAGTAAAACATCCTCAATGCACCCATCTAGCATTTGAACGGAGCCTGTCCCCAAAACTGGAATCTGTGAAGAGTTCCCAACTGCAATCTGAGAAGTAGAAGTATGAACTATAGAATCAAGAAGATCACGTGAATTTGTCATGTGATGTGAGGCACCTGAATCAAGAATCCAACTATCTGAAGGTGAATGCATAGCTCGTGCAGAAAGAGCTTGCCCTTTGCCCATTGAAGAAGGCTTAGCCACTGAAATATTGTGCTTCTTCATAGCTTCCTCCAAGGCTTCTAATCTCTTAAAGCAATGAGATGCATCATGTCCAGTTTTTCCACAAAATGAACAAGGATCTCTGTTCTTTTTCTTGGACTTGGAAGAAGAATCTCCAGAGGTAGAATAAGAAGGAGATTGAGTGGACTTCTGATTGTTCTTCAGCTTCGGTTTGGAGGGATTCTCACTACCAGAAGATGATTCTGCTTTGGGCTTCTTCTTGTTCTTTCCTTTACCCTTGGATGATTGAGCCATTAGAGCATGATTCTTAGAATTAGGTAAGACATCCAACTGAATTAACTTGGCCTCCTCCCTAGTAAGATGCTCACAAAACAACTCAAATGTAGGCATTTTGTAATCTTTCCCCATTGCATCCATAGTTGAATAGAAAGTAGAAGAAAACACTTGATAAGGGCCCTTTAACTTAGACAGAATCAAGAAGATACATTCATCACTAGATACATCACGTCCACATCCTTTCAACTGTGACAAAATCATCTTGAATTGAGCAAGAAAATCCTGCATTGAAGGAAACGGATCTGGAGAGAGGGATTGAAGTTCTGCTTGAAGTTGCAAGGTTCTGAAATGATTTACTTTACCATACAATTCTTCAAGTTTGTCCCAAACATTCTTAGGTGTTTTGCACTCTGAAATATGAAATAAAAGATTATCAGATACATGTAAGCCAATGAGCCCTTTTGCTTCATCCATTTTACATCTATGGACAAACTTTTCATAATCCCTTGTAAATTTAGGTTGTTCTGCATCTAACATTGGCCATAGAACCTTAGATTGTAACAACTGAGTCATTTTTAGCTTCCATGTATGATAATTATGTGGAGTGAGTGGTTCAATTTTCCTTAGATCTGCCATAATTCACCAAAAGAAAAGGACAATGTGGCACTTAAATTGTGCCTTTCACCCCCCCAGAATGTATTAAAACTGATTTTGCAACCCCCCCAGCAAATTACAATGAACAAATCTTGCAATTTTACAAGTGACAAGCTCAAATCAATCGTTTATAACACACGGTGATTTTTACAATTTTTCAGAATAAGGAGCTTGTAAAGCTGAAAAAAGAGGTTACAAACAGATTCCTTGTGATTTTCTGATCAATTTCAAAAAAAAGTTTGCCAAATTTCGACTTCGTTGGCAAAAGTTACATCAAAAACAAGCAATAAATGCTCTTGTACCTTCAAGTTGAAAAATTTGGCAAAAAATGACAAAATCTGGAAAAATAACCTACACCACTGTGAAGTTCGTCGAACCACCTTTCCGACGATATCTTTTTTGCAAAAATCCGACTTCGTGGTGAAAAGTTATGCAAAAATGAAAAAATGCCTATTTTAGGCACCTGGCATAAACAAGAAAATAGAGCCCTGGGTCGGCTATTTGACCCACGTGATCGGCGCTGACAGTCCGAAAAAAAATCCGCCGGCGTTAGGGGAACCGGGTTTTCTTCCCATGGCGTGGAGTTCTGGTTAGAGTGTTCCCGCAATGGTCGTTACAGTTAGTCGCTGCGGTTTCCGCGGAGTTCTGGCGGCGCTGGCGGTCTCCGGGCGGTGGCGATCGCGACGGCGTCGGCTGGTGTCGGCGGTGTAACCGCTCTGCTAGCGGTGAAAGCCGTTGGCGGCTTATAAGCCGCTGGCCGCTGGCGGTAATAACCCGCGGTCAAATCAACCAGTCCGCAGACTTTAAAGTCTGCGGCTTAACAATGCCGACAGCGCTTTTTTAAAGCGCTATATAAATTTTTTAATTTTTTTGAAACTTTTCAAAATAAACAATGCCGACCAGAAAATAATTTAAAATATTATAATTTTTTTTTGAAAAAAAAATTTCTGACGACACGCGTACCTGCGCAGGGGGGCCGTACGGCCGCCTCTGCTAAAAAAAATTTGCTCCGAAGACAACTTTTGCCGAATATAGGCAAATTATATATCAAAAAACTCAGAAACGGCCACCCGGACGCAATGGAAGACTTATTTTTGGCTCAAAGTGCACCTGTAAGAAGTTGTTCACCAGATCTGAGCTCGAAACCCTTCTTTGCCAAAGCTGCAAATGGTGACGAAATTAAGTGAAACAAAAGCCAGATCTGACTTTTTCGAGCCTCCTGGACGCAATGGGACAGCCTAAAATACTGCCTCTATAGCCAAAAGCGCTGCAATCACCAGATCTCACCAAAATGCAAGCATGCAATATAGGATACAAGAACTCAAAAAATGACAATAGAAATTGATGGAAACTCTCTAATAAAGAAATGGAAGGGGCTTGCCAGATTCAAAGCTCTGATACCATGTTGGAGTTAACAACCCAAGATCTTCAATCTGCAACGCCAAAGAACCTCCACAAGAGATAGAGAGAAGCAACAATGGAAGATGCTATTCCACCAAACAAGGATTGCAATATGATACAATATGATCAATGCAATACTATACAATGCTATATGCCATCTATCAACAAATATGCTAGAGATGCCTTGCTTATAAAGGCAAGGATGAGAGATAGGATAAGACAAGATCATGACAAGTGTCTTAATCCTATCACATGAGACAACTAACTCATAACTACCTAGGAAAATGGAAATTCTAGATAAGACAACTAATACTTATCTAGATATGACAACTAATATCCTAAGTAAACTTAACATGTGAATTAAGTCCCCTAAGTCCCTAGTAAAGGAATAAACTAGGTACAAGACTTATTCACACCAACAGTTCCAATGTGATGTGAAGTTTTGCAATGTCATTTCAACTCCATTGGAACTTGCCCTGATGACCAAAAAAAATTGCAACACCTACAGATAGCACTGAGCCAACCAAATGCAGATAAAGCCCTCACATAAAAACTAGGGTAGACACCAACAAAAAAACCCACAACATTCAAATAGACCTCAAAGTTCCACAACACCAAAACTAGTGGAAAAACCTCATCCATCAGAACCTACAAAAACACCTCTCATTGAAACCATGTAAAAATTAACCCCGTAAGAACCTACAAGAAAACTTTGGCCATTGGAACCAAAGAAAATTGCTCCTTTACAAGACAAATAGACCCTATTATAATTTTTTGCAAAACTTCACATCAAAAATGCACCTTTTGTAGGTCGGATAGACCTGAGTGCACCTTTGTGGATTGGATAGACCCAAGTGAAAAAAAATTGGAACTTCACATTAAAAGTTGAATTTTTGTGGTTCAAATAGACCTAAGGGCACTTTATGCAAGTCAAATAGATTTAAGTGCTTTTTGGTGAAACTTTACATCACAAGTGCACCTTTTGTGTATCGGATAGACCCAACTGCAACTTAACAGCTCAGATAGACCCAAGTGGACCTTTGTCAGACAAATAGATCCAAGCACACCTTTGCGAGACATATAGATTCAAGTGCACCTTCTATGAGTCAAATAGAGATAAGTACAATTTTGTGAACTTCACATCACAAGTGCACCTTTTGTGGGTCAGACAGACCCAAATGCACCTTTGTGGGTTGGATAGAGTCAAGTGTACTTTATGCAGGTTCGATAGAACCAAGTGCACCTTTCCTTTAACATGGTTAAAATCTCAAATTATTCATTGCATAGTCAAAACTCAATAGCCCTTTCATCCCTTAATTTTTGTAATAACCATTACACCCATCAAATTTTGCAAAGTTTTATTATGGATATTTGGTATACATCTAAACCTATTCGCTTCCCTACCTGATTTCCGCAAGCCTATATGTTGCAAAGATTTGACCTTTATTCATCCAAGTCCACGTCTAACTAAATTTTATGTAAAATTTTGAATGGACACCAAAGTGTCACATTAACTTCATTTCATATGCCCCATAAACCTTCAAATATTCCCTTTGCAAAGTCTAATTCGACTTCCAGATGCATCTCCCATTTCTACATGGTTCTGATGTGAGGTAAACTTCTACATATCCTTTACCACTTCCATCTTATGTAAGGCTGCCTTTGTGGAGTTTCAGTCATCATATACCATTTCCATGTTCTACCTATCTATGATGATATTTCACCTTCTTGGAATACTAAAATTTAACCTTTAAGACTTGACCATTTACTAAGTAATCACAACCATTGATAAAGTTGATTTTGATACTAAAATTTTAGGAGAACACTAATAATCAGTTCAAGCTTTATGGACTTTGAGATTGCATCTGCACTTAGCATATTTTTATGTCACAATTGCACCTAGCGACATCGGAAGTCATATTTTCCCTAGTAGGTTTTCACAGTAGAAGCAGCACATGAGAGTTTTTACTATGGATTTTTTTATGGAAATTGAACTTTGTGGAACTTCCTATTGCAACTACACCTTTAGTGGGTTAGATGGCTCCAACTTCCCCACAAATGTGGGTTGTTTGACTACAAAATTTCCCACAAATATGAGAATTGAAGTTTTCATTTAAAAATTTCAATTATAATCTCTAATTATTATTTTTTTACTTTTAATTAATTGAGATTATTTTTATTTGTGATAATGAAATATATCTGAACAACATTTCCATAGAATCATTGTTTTGAGAAATAGATGCTAATACTATTCCATTCTAGAATGGTAGGCTTAGGAGATATTTGTGATGGTAAAATCCTTCCCTAGCTTGTCCTCTTATGGTGTCAGGGGAAGTTCCAAAAATATTTTGGGTGTGGAGTGGAAAGCAAGGAAAACGGTAAAGGTCTTGCAGAGACATTTGTGCCATTTGAACCTAATAAGCTAAAGACAAGCAGAAATTCGTAAATCCTCATGTCATCTAAACTCAATGGGGTTTAAAGGAAAATGTAAAGGAATTTTAGTCCAATGCCGATGGACATCATTCCTCCCCAAATTCAAAGCATTATTTCTCTTTCATCCTAGTTAATCATGAATCCCCACAACAGTTCTTATCATTGCCACATTTTGAAGTCATTTTCAGTTGTGACAATCCCATACCATATGAGGTATATCGTATTCCCCATCAATTCTTTTTTGTATCCATTATATCTTCAAATTTATATGTCACTTCATATCTCAATCCATTCCAATTGTGGGATTTTCACGTTCATCTGGACTTGTCCTATACTTCTGCAATTCTCTGTTTACTTTGAAACTATTGTGGGGATTTAATGTCATCCTAAATATTTTAAGTTCCATAATCTTCTCAAACTACTCCAAATCCTACAATGTCATGTATTTATAGTCTTTTTTTGCTAGAATTTTAAGAGGCCCACGGGAATGAATTAAATAGGTGATGTTATTGATAGTAATCACTGGAGAGAGAGAAAGGAGTAGTCTAGAATAGATTAGTCTATTTATAATTCATCTATTCAAATCTTACAATGTCACATATTTGTAGATTATTTTGTTAGAATTTGAGAAGGTCCACGAGAATGAATTAAATAAGTGACCTATTGATAGGAAACTATCATATTCACAATCATTGGAGAGAGAAAGGAGTGTTCTAGAATAGATCAATCTACTTACAATTCATCTGCTAAAATCCTACAATGTCATGTATTTATAGAATTTTTTTTACTAGAATTTGAAAAGGCCCATGAGAATGAATTAAATAGGTGATGTAATAGGCAACTTCATATTCACCAATCATTGGAGAGAGAAAATAGTAGTATAGAATAGATCAATCTACTTACAATTCATCTACTCAAACATATACACGAAAACATGATACTAACTCTAAGAAAAATATATCAAATATTAGTAAATATGGTATTGACTCCAAGAAGACTATAATGCATATACCGGTAAAGATGAAACTAACTCTAAGAAAACTATAACATATACTAGAAAATATGATAGTGATTATGAGAAGACCATAACATATAATGGGTATGAAATAGAAGATGAAGATTACCAATTTATGCTTATAGAGCATATGAACAAAAGACAAAATGTGGTTGTTCTTTGTACTAGTAATTCAAGAAGAATGAAACCATGTCCAATTTCTCAAGATGGAATTTCAACCAAATATTAGAGATGGGAAATGGTATTTTTTGTAATCCCACCAACTTATGATTTTTTGGCATAATTATGAATTTTCCTACTTTTTTAGATTCTCAAATAGAAGGTTGTTTCATGAACCATGGTTTAGATTTAAAATTTTCATATGCCATGATGGTTGTTGGAAGAAGGAGGGATATAGATTGAAATATAGGAGGTTTAATAATGTCTCCATCTTTTCTAGATAGTTTAAATTGAGTATTACGAGCTTCTAATTAAATTCCCTTCAATCTAAAAATTGTTAACTATGATGAATTGGAGGCAATGATGATGCAATCTTTTGAGTCTGGTCATGTTGAGGCCTTAGCAATACAGCATGAAATAGTGACACAAAATCCATTAATCTAGAGAGGTTTGTGTTGGCTACAATAGATCAAATGCAAAAACTTAATATTGGCACAGAAGGTTTGGACCAAGCAAATAACATAATATTGAATGCTAGTAATCTAAGAGGTAGCAGTGCATATTATAGAAAGGCTCAAATGGGGAGAACATTGATTGGAAAATTAGAAGTTTGAGAAAAAATTGTGATAGAAATACATCCCTAAGAAGTACAAAAATTACATGTTACATCAAAAAATATCCGTTGCTAAGAGATTTACATAATATTTCCAAAAGGAGGTTAAGAATAGATCCACAAGTTCTTTCAAACTGATGAAGAGTGCAAGAAGTTATTTTGAGATATGATACTTTATTATAGAAGGTTTGACAAAGAATAGGCTAAGAACTAGAAAAAGGAGAAGAGAAAAAAGGCCCTTAGGTGAGAGGAAGCTATTATGGAAGAGAAAATACACCAATTGGTACTTAATTTCTTACTAGCCCAATGATAGATGTATGTTCATTTTATGTAGCCAAATTAGGGAGATTGAACTTCTACTTTTGAGGAAAAATTAATAACAGAAGACACAAAATATGTTGAGCTATAAAAGAAGAGGCCTTGAAAACTTCCTTCCAGTAGGCAAAAGGAAATCACAAACCAATTTGATAATGAATGTGAGAGGCTTTGTTTGTCAAATGACTCTAGCAATAACATGGACTTGGTAAACTCATAATCAATGCCTCAAAACTCATAAATACAAGAACACAATATGTTTCATGCCACTTTAATAGGATACCAAATAAAGGGTCTTCAATGGCTTGTAAATTGTTACGAAATATAAATGAATTGTATATTTGAAAATGAGATGGGTTTGGGTAAAATAATCCAAGAAATATCATGTTTGGCTCATTTAGCTGAGGAGAAAAGAAAATAGGGACCCTTTATGGTTGTTTCACCTACTTCTATTTTTCCTAATTGGATCGATGAAATTATCAAGTTCTATCACGATTTAATAACACTTTATTGTCAAAATTTTTGGTTTTATGATAATTATTGTAAGTGGTTAGATTAATATCATGGACTCTACATTGAATTTCAATTAAAATTAGAAATATTTATTGTTGGATTTTAATATCAATATTTAGGTTATTTCATGATCATTTTTAGGGTTATTTATTATGATCATTTTTTATTCAGATCTAATGTTGTGGTCTATATTGAGGAATGATTTGTATATGGAGTGTCTCATAAATGTATGTTAGTTTCAAATGATGTGAATTGTTATCTTAGGACCTCGTTGTTTTCCCAGTTATTTTTCGGTGATGTTTCATATCCTTTACCAAAAGGCTCCCTTTATAGAGTTTTATTTGTCATCCCATTTCCACTTACCACTAAGGTTCACTTCTGGCAAGAACTTTCACATGCTCCAATGCAAAGTGAAGTTCCACAATGTTATTTCAACTCCTTTAGAATTCATCCTAATGACCATAATTTTTTTTGCGACAAACAACTATAGAAAACCCCAAGCCAACCGGATACGAAAAAGCCCCCACATCGAAACCAAGTTAGACAACAACAAAAATCCTACAACATTTAGATGAACCTCAAAGTTCCACAACACAAACACTTGCAAAAAACCTCATCAATATGAATTTGCAAGAAAAAAATCACTCATTGGAATCATGTGAGGAAACCAACTCCATTAGAACCTATAAAAAAACTTCGGTCATCAAAACTAGAGGAAATTGCACCTTTACGGTTCAAATATACCCAACTACATTTTTTGTAGAACTTCACATCAAAAGTGCACCTTTTGTGGGTTGGATAGACCTGAGTACACCTTTGTGGGTTGGATAGACCCAAGTGCATTTTCTATGGAACTTCACATCAAAAGTGCACCTTTTATGGGGCAAATAGACCTAATTACACTTTATGTGTGTCTAATAAAGCTAAGTGAAATTTTTGTGGAACATCACATCACAAGTGTACCTTCTACAAGTTGGATAGACCCAAATGCACCTTTGTGGGGAAGATAGATCCAAGTGCACCTTTTACAGGTTAGATAGAGCTAAGTACATTTTTTTGGACTTCACATCACAAGTGCACCTTCTATGGGTTGGATAGACCAAAGTAAACCTTTATGGGTCATTTAGAGCCAATAACACTTTATCCAGGTCTGATAGAACTAAGTATACCTTGGCTATAGCATGGCTAAAATTTTGTATTGGTCATCACATGGTCAAAACTCTTCAATCATTTCATGCCTCAATTTTTGCAATAACCATTATGCCCATCAATTTTTTAAAAAAAATATTATGGATATTTGATATGCTTCTGGACATTTCCACTTCCCTACCTAACTTTTGCAAGTCTATATATTATGGATATTTGACCTTTGTTCATCCAATTCCATGTTTGACTAAATTTTATGTAAAATTTTAAATGCACACCAAAGAACCACATTCAATTTGTGTCGTCTACATTAAAAACCTTCAAATATCTACAAGAGTTTTAAAAACCCACAAATTTCCCTTTGTGGAGTTTCATTCACCTTCTAAATGCATCTCCCATTTTCTCAAGGTTCCAATGAGAGGTAAACTTTTGCATGTCCTTTACCACTTCCATGTTCTGCAAGTCTCTCTTTGTGTATTTTTAGTTATGATCTACCATTTCCAAGTTCTACCCTTCCATGATGACATTTCACCTATTTGGAATACAAACTTTTTAGCTTTAGGATTTGACCATTTACTAAATAATCATATCCATTTATACAGTTGATTTTGATGCCGAAATACTAGGAGAAGACTACTAATCAACTAAACCAAGTTAAAAAAAAAATAGCATCACACTCAAACTTAGTGGATTTTTACCTCACAACACCACTTGGTGGGATCAAAAGTCAGATTTGTCCTAGCAAGTTTTCACTGTGGAAGTATTACATGTGGGTTTTTACTATGGATTTTCTTATGTAAATTGAGCTTTTAGAACTTCCTATTACAACTACACCTTTAGTAGGTCATATGGCTCCAAATTCTCCACAAGTGCAATTTATCTTGCTCTGAATTTCTAGAAAATATGGATTGGATGGATCCACCTTCCTCACAAATGTAAGCAAAATATCTCCAACTTCCTTCATTAATGTGGTTTAGATGTCTCTAACTTCCCCACAAAAATGTGAATCTGATGGGATCAAGTTCCCCGTAAGGATAGGGCAACCTAATGTAATGATGCAATTGCAATTGCACATATTCAACCCACAAAAGTTGACCTTAACCTTATCTAACTTGAAATTTGTGGGAATTTTTACTCTTACTGAACCTACGATTATATACGAGTATTTTGCAAGAGAAATATTCCCATGTGAAGCTAAAGGTATTTTACAAGGATTTTTGTCTTATTTGAACCCAATTTTTAACTTGAATTCTTTTTGTGAAAGATAAAGCTTGATAAAAGTGCATAGGTGCGTCCCAATACACCTTCAAAGTTCACCACAAACATTAATAGTCTAGATCACAAGAATATCTTCTTATGTTTAATTGAATGGGTCATTACCAAAACTATTCTACTAGTTTTTGGTAGGAAATTCGCTACCTTATATCCCTTATTTTACTATAGTAATGGTATTTGTAAAAAAAATTAATTGTTAGAAATTAGTTATATGATTCAAATCTAGTTTTCTAAATTATAATGTATAACATTTTTTTAAATTATAATTTGGAGGATAATGGCTCTCTGTTTGTTTCCAATCAGGAAAACATTATTTTCTACTTGGGAAAGACTCACTTATTTATCAACATTTCTATATTTGAAATTGGCTGAGATATTTGCATTGTCGTCTCATTTATTGATATATTGCTATTGGTACATGAGACCTGTGCAAATGTATTTTTCACATGTGTTTCTCACATAATTTTTGGATGTTTTTGGGTGTACGTGGGCTGCCATCCTTCCTTGGGCTCTTACATCTTGCAAATCTTATGACCCTCATTTCTTTTCATTGCTTCAATGTTGCGGAGGTGGAGTACGATGCGATTTTCAAAGATTACACTTGGGGATATTTGGAATGGATATATCATCGGCACATTAAAATGGCCTTCATTGATTATTGTGCACCACCCTTTGGTGCAGTAAGCTTTTGATGGCATTAATTTCTTTCCTTGCACCATATTCCTTCCTACATGTGATGGTCTTTTTATATGCCATTTTTGGGTCCTCTGTCCTCACAATTTCCTAGTTTCTTGTCAAATTCATAATGTAGAATTCATTTAGAGTGGTGGTTCCTTTAATATTTCATGAGCTTTGTGATGCTAGACCATTCTGCAGAAAAAAATTAAGCCAAACTTGCATCATAGAATGCAAGCCTATAGAGGAGGAAATTTGAATGGTCTTCGGGAATGACTAGTTAGAATTTCAGTCCATGTCACTCCCACATGAGGTAGCTTCTCTATTTGTTTCAAATTTAATGGATGTCTTGTGGTGTGGTGATATGGTAAAAATTTTAGCCAGCTCTTATATATTTCCTCATGTTTGTCCTCTCTCTTTACTACATAACGCCCTTGAGGATTATGATATATATTAAATGGCTCTAATCTTGTTGGAGATGTTCTTTGTTGACAATTCATTTTATCTGACTACTCCATCTCAGCTCTTCTAAGCTCAATGGCTCATGGTTTGGTCGACGACTACTCTTATAATTATATTAGAAACTTTCATGGTCTTAAACCCAGGTTGGGTGATACTATTTCCAATATGCTTTTGGACCTTTTTATGTTGTGTATTTTCTTATCCACCATGCTTTAGCAAAACCTCATTCAACCTCTTATTTTCCTCTGTCGACCGACTTGGAATCATCCAAGGAAAGTGGGATTTACTCCTAAATCTAGTTTGGCTTCTCTTCTACTTCATTTTTCTTGGAATGTTCCTATGATGGGGTTTTGTTTCAACACTATTTGGTGAATTTTGTGATGCAGGTTTTGTTACTCGAGCTTGGTCACCTCAATTTATTTTATACATGGCTTGTTTCTTAGCTCTCTATTACTAGAGTGGGGTCATCTCTTATGCTCATCTTCATGGATCGTTTGCTCAACCATGGCAGAGTGGATTTTGCTTATTTCATCTTCGTCGTCAGGTTTTTGGCACCTTTCTTGCTTGGTGGACTTGGCTTCTACTTCATGGCTACCATGTTCTCTTGTTTTGTCGCTTATCTCATTTTTCAACTTGGTTCTTTTGTCTTGACCCCCCAATCTGTGGGGTTTTGGTTTCCTCTCTTATGATTTAATTTTGTTCTCCTTGGTATAATTTTGACAACATCTAAAATATGCTCATTATAGAAAAATTTAGATCTTCTCTTCCATATCATTATTATGTAACTCTCTTTGTAATCTTCCTTTTCTGCAATAAAGGTTTGTGGCTATGCCATTTTTATTTTTAAAAAACCACATTTTTTTAAATACTTAAAATTGATCATATATGATTCAAATATTTTTTGAAGTTGGAATCTAAATTATAATATGTAAATTCCATTTAAAAAATATTATTATTATTTAAAATAAGTTTCATCTCCAGAAATTAATTAAATTTTATACTTCAAATTAAATAAATTTTCTTAATTGAAAAAAATGTTAATATTTTTTATTATTAAAACAACAAAAAATAGGTTTAGGGGGAGAGAGATGAGGTTCACAGATATGACAATAGATAGACCTATTTTCTTTTATTTCATTAGGAAATGAGATCCCCACAAAGAATTGACTAACAACCCTTAGGTGAATCAACTCAATGTGAGAATCTTTAGATTTCCTTATGCTTTGAGGACAGGGGTAAAGTTCAAACAACACTTTTGGGAGAAAAACTAAAAAATATTAAATCAACCTAATTATGCCAATTTGAATTTGAAATAGCATTATGAAACTCAATATTAGCAAAAACTAAAAATTGGTTGCATAGTTCTGAGAAGGTTGAAATGATGTTTACCAGCCACCAAAAGTCACTTTTAGGAGGTTGTCTGGGATTCATTCGCCCATGGTTGAATGGGTCTTTTTTCAAGGTTTTCAAAATTCTTTTAGGATCCTTTGATGTTGATTTGTAGCTTCTGATTTGTCCAGGTTTTAGTGTCCAAATTTGGAAATCAAATAAGTTGGAGACATTCCATGATTTGGCAACTTTGAAAACTTTTGCAACTTTGAAAAAATTTCAATCTTGTGCTTCAAGGGGTCTTCAATCCTTCTTCAACCTAAATCTGCAACACAAACACAAGACGGGGAGAGAAATATTTTTGGTGAATGGGGGTTTTCCTTGGTCAAACCCCATTTTGGTAATCAAACCTTGAATTGAAATAAAGTATGAAAGATGGAATGAAGAAAGAAGAATTTTCTATGTTACCATTCAACAAACCCTTGTATAAACCTTGGTAATGGAGATCTTGGAAGGTCTACAACTTGCATGAAATGGATTTGGATCTTGATACTTGAAATAATTTTTTGGATTCTTAAACTTTATCTTGAAACCTGCATCACAATGTTAGCTCCAAAAACATGCATGATGCAAAAATACTTTGACATGATGAATGGATCTTCATTGTTATGATAAATATATGATAAATATTCTCTTGAGTGCTCTTGATCATCAATTTTACAATAGGAATACTCTCATCAAAATACTCTTGAAGTTCTTGAAAAATGTTAGGTGAAACTTACTGAAATAACCTTGTATTTATAAGTGTGTATCCTTAATTTCCCAAAATTCAAATATTACAAGTCGACATTGAAATATGGATTTGGGGACCTTAAAATACCGCGAAAAAAATATTTTAAATTTAGGTTCAAAGGCTTAGGGAGAACCCATTTTCCCATGGGTGAATGGATCCCAAGTCCCTATTCATGGAACACACATTGCTCAAGGTAAAGTGTTATGTGTTGGCATTAATTATTGTTGGGTTTCCCCTTTGGAAAATGTAATTTATTAGGCTTGTAGATGTAAAATAGGGCTTATTAAGGCATAATTAAGTCCCATTTATTTAAGAGTTCCCAAAAATAGTGTGAAAATGTAAAGGGATACATTTCTCAACACTAAATTAAGGCATAATTAAGTCCCATTTATTTAAGAGTTCCCAAAAATAGTGTGAAAATGTAAAGGGATACATTTCTCAACACTAAATTAAGGCATTATTAAGTCCAATTTAATTAGGAGGGCCCAAACAAATTCTGAAAATGTAAAGGGATACATTTTTCTACACTAAATTTAGCCCCCACTTTAGTGAGAGGATAATATTGTGTCAAACTCACACTAAAGTAGACAATCAAGCGAGGTCTAATTGTATAATTGTTGAAAAGATAAGATGGCAAGGATCAAGGAGGATGATCAAGTCCCCAAGATCTAAGATCTTGTGGAAAAACCAAAAAAGGCACAAGGAGACACATGCCTATGTTAAACATATATATGTAGCAATGACAAGATACTCAATCATACAATGTCAAAGTCTCAAAGAAAGAAAGAAAAATAAAAATAAAAATAAAAGGGGTGGATCAAGCCTTGACTATTTGTCCAACTTGATGTGGATCAAGCATTAAATGTTTTTCAAAAAATGTTTACAAGTTGAACTTATTGTTCACTATGCAAACAACAACACATGCTCACACGGGCTAGTGAAATCTGTTGTCCACTAGGCGAGCCCCCAAAAGTGGCAAATGAGAGAATCTTATTGGGATCCCATAACTATACCAAATTTATGTACCTCTAATAACTTTAATAAGACACCACACAATATGAACTTTGAGCTTCATAAGGCTTAACAAGCTGCATTATGCTAAGAACATATGAACAAACATGGATCCACTGGAAAACAAGGTGTGTTATGCTTGGTATCCATGAAAAAGGTTGTAACTTCAAGCCTCACAAGGTTAGCAAGTTGTGTTATGTTAAACACTTATGAACAAAATGCAAATATGATAAGAGGTGTTCAAACAATATTTTCTTACTTCATGTATAATCTCCTCTTAGGGAACATCGTGCCTAAAGTCTCCAAGAGAGGACAAGTCTAGGATAAAGATTCGTGACGTAGGGAATGAAATACGTAGCATCACCACTAAGAGAAATATTGTATTCCAAGAAAGGACACACTCTTGAAGAACATCAAACACAATGACACCACCAACAAGAAGACACATCACAAGAAGTAAGAATACCACACTATGAAACATAAGATATAGTAAAAAATTTTAAAATGATAATGCAAATGTATTCCCCCACTTTAAATAAATTTATAAACACCACACTATGATAAATTACTTTAAAGTAGAAAATGATAAATGCTAAACAAGACATCAGAGCCTATTTGGAAAGCCCTATGTCAAGCATATGTTTCCAAATGAAGCTATGTCATGAAAAGGGGTTTCCCCCAAAATGAAATCCCAAAATAACACATAAGAGATCCATAGACTTTGGGTCAGCATATGTCTTTGCTACAACAACATTATAGAGCTCAAAAACTTCATCATTCCACAAATAACTCATGGAACTAGAAAAATGACACATAAAGAGTGAAAATAAAGAAAAATATTTTGGGTCAACATGGAAGAGACATAAATCTCTCAACACCTTGTGTCATCCCCAAAAGGAAAACACAAGACAACATAAAAAAGATAAAGGTTTACAACATATAGAAAAATGTAGATACAATTTAATAAAGGAATGAACACCAAGATGTTCAAATAGAATTTTATGGGGGATCACATTACACACATGAAATCAGACAAAGAACATGAAAAGAAAACAAATACAAGACTAGTAAGGTGCATACAAGTCAACCTATAGCAAGTTGTCTGCATCCCAATCTTGTTTGGTACATGCAGAAGGAAAACAACTAGATAAAAGGACAACATCAAGTGCCAAACTAGGACAAGTCTATCTAACTCCTTGCCCCCACTAAGTGCAGGACAAGGATTAGTTGAGATAAGTGGTGAGAATGAGATCCTTGCAATATAGAAAATGATTGGCAATGAATGTAAAACATGCAATAGTGAGTATCCTATGATCCTACAACTATCACATGGCAAGGAGTAAAGTGCATGTATTTTAGTCAAGTTGGATTCTTTTCAAATTTTATTAGTAGTTCTTG
Source organism: Sequoia sempervirens (assembly GCA_007258455.2). Lineage (NCBI taxonomy): Eukaryota > Viridiplantae > Streptophyta > Pinopsida > Cupressales > Cupressaceae > Sequoia > Sequoia sempervirens. The sequence goes on from VDFB02206565.1 coordinate 42,634, forward strand.
TAAATCATGACAATCATTGGTATGATGTCCAAATATTATATGATATGCACAATATGGTCCATTTTGGTCTCTTTTCTTTTTTGTTAATTTTTCGGCTTTAGGTGGTAACTTAACTAATCCCCAATGTAAGAGAGTGTAAAAATCATTCTCAGTCTTGGATATCTTTAATAGGCCATCTAAAGGTTCAAGAGGATCATGCTTCTTCTATTTCTTGGATTTGTAATGCTTATGCACTTTCTCCTTTGGTTTGATAATTGATTGATTACATGATGAAAGATTAATTGGATTCTCATGATGATCATCAATTTCAACTTCTGACATCAACACCTTTCCTTTACAAGGGGGGAATATGTTAGGAGAAATAAGGTTATCAATGATTGTCTCTTGTTTTTCCACATCACTTCCACAAGCAAAAGGGGTATTTAAGGATGATTGAAGGTGGAGAAAATTAACGTTAAGAAATGAATCTATGACCTTATCCTCTTGAGCTAAGATGTCTTTAGAAGAGACACAAATAGAATTCTTATGGAATTCAATGTTTGGTTCTTCTAAGACTACAACACTTTCATCACAAAGGAGGGGAGTGTTGGGAGAAGAATCTTTATGATTGTTGAAAGATTATCCATAGTTGTTTTCTCTTGAATAAAAATATTCACACAAGTGGGATGTGAATGAAGACTAGGAATGGTGGTGTTAAGAAATGTGTTAATGGTTTCATCCTCTTGCACTAAGAGACTCTCATAGCTAGGATAATTGTTGTAAGAATAACCACCATTTTTTTTATTGAAATTTTTCTTAGCAAACTTGTAAAGGAAGGATGCAAACATTTTGTAATTTTTAGATTAAAACAAGATAATTTTTTTATTATACTATGAAAAAACCTAAAAATGATGTAAATTTGAATTCAAACAATGCACTAAATTTGAGAAATTAACCTTAATATGAAAAATTTTAGCAAACAAAGATTTTAGAGATTGAAACGGTAGACCGAATATAGAAATAGTTATTTTGATGCTTAGAAATGTAGAAAAATCCTTGATTAGGGACTCATTTTCCCATGGGTGAATGGGTCTCACTTCACAGTTTTTAAAAATTAATTTTATATTTCTAAGTTGATTTTTATGCTTTTAGATTTTGGGTTCAAATAGTTGGTTACAGTTTTAGATTTCTAGAAAATCAGGTTTGAATGCAAGTGTAAAATGATGCTAAATGAAAAGAAAAAAGACCTAATTTTATATGCAATTTTGATTCAATTTTCTAACGTAAATGACTGATCATGCAATGTTATATATAAACACTATGCAAAATGAGTGAGTTTTTTGAATTTTCTAGATTTTAAAGAATGCAAAAATGTAAACCTAAAACCCTAAATGAGATACAAACTAATACAAGTAAACAACCCTAAATGAGATGAAAATCAATCCAACACAATGCAAATTTATAATGCAAATCCTAGATCTAGCATTGCAAATGGACAAGCCAAAATTAGAAATTATGAGGCTCAAAATTCAAGTTCACCAAAACGAAACAACGAAAAATAGGTTTAGGGGGAGAGATGAGGTTCACCAAAATGATAATAGATAGACCTATTTTCCTTTATTTCATTAGGAAATGAGATCCCCACAAAGAATTGACTAACAACCCTTAAGTTAATCAACTCAATGTGAGAATCTTTAAATTTCCTTATGCTTTGAGGATGGGGGTAAAGTTCAAACAACACTTTTGGGAGAAAAAATAAAAATAATAAATCAACCTAATAATGCCAATTCAAACTTGAAAAAGTAATATGAAACTCAATATTAGAAGAAATAGAAAACTAATTGCAAATCTAAGAAGAGTAG
>VDFB02206566.1:0-16473 GCA_007258455.2 Sequoia sempervirens
CTTAATTGGAAATTTAAGCTGCATTGTTTTCTATTCAATATTATGGACAAAACATTACAAAATACCCATGTAAAATGACTTACAGACTTCATAGCACAATAGTTTCAAAACTCTCAAATTTTTTATAGAACGAACACAAGGATGGCTATTCTTACAATAGCCTCATATGCAAGCAACACCACAATGGCTCTTTTGACAATGCAACTTAACCAATAAATTTTCTTACCTTACAAAGAAAAAGAACAATGACAAATAACAGTTTGTTATAGGAAGCTTTGAACAGATAGCGAAAAAAGAGTATCATGCAACATATTGGTAAAAGCCAAGCAGTCTATGTAACAATTGTAAGAGGTATTATGATGATACTTAAGAATCAAATGTATGTCGCTCTCTAGTGTTTCCCTAATAGTTCTTTTACAATTTTCTTGTTTCTCTATATTATCTAATGGAAAGCCAGTGAACTCCAACCTTACAATATATATATATATATATATATATATATATATATATATATATATATATATATGTGTGTGTGTGTGTGTGTGTGTGTGTGTGTGTGTGTGTGTGTGTGTGTGTGTGTGTCTACATTCATGTGTATAGATGCATATGTATTTATATGTTCTACACATAGATATATATATATACACATATATACATACATACATATATATATATATATACATACATACATACATATATATATATATATATATAGATGTATATGTATATATATGTACATGTATAAATATGTTTCCATATATGTATATCTATATATATATTGTGGTGCAATCGCTTAGTAGGAAGTAAATGCAATATTCAATATTATAGGGTGGGGAAGTATACTAGAAAATATGCAATAAAATATATTGATTCAGTTGCATTTCTAGAAGAGCCATTTTGGAATTATGAATATGTTATACATACTGCACAATTAAATGCTTTGTTCTTATCAACATGTCAATACTATATGATTCAATGCTATAACTGTATAGTGGCAATTTTTACACAACATAGACAATACTTATACATGCTACTTTAAACTCTACTTAAAATCATAGTCAACATAAATACACATAAACATAATATACAAACCTGTTTAGAAATACATATGCATGCATATGTATATCTGCCTATATAAGTATTTTTATATATCAATCAGGGAATTGAGTACATATATATATGTGCATATGTATCTGTTTATATTTCAGGGCACTCAATACAATTTTCCTCTTTGTGTGTGATATTTACAACCAAACAAGTGTTATTCTAATACCTATTATATAATTTCTCTTTTTTTTCAATATCTACTACGAAACAATGTAGCTTGAATCTTATATGAATATGTTTCATGATATTATTTTTCCCTCATCTGTTTCAAGCTTTATACATACTACATGATTAAATATTGGCTTCTCAAGAAATAGCAACTTCAAACAAATAGCCTATCAGCTATAGATATAAAGTTCAATAGATAACAGACAATACAACTATTGCTATCTTTTATAGTTAAAGCTGCAAGCGCATTGAGTCAACTATTACATACATTACTTGTGTTGTGTGAATAGGTTTTATCATATTCTTTCCTTGATTGTCCATTCTTCTATATATTCCACTTACCAATCTTCTTCTAACCATCTTCAAATCCCATTATGCTTTTTCTTTACTAGGATATTTATTTTTTGTGTACTTCTAAACCCATAAAAGCCACTACAATGTTATAGAATTTGGTTTAAACCACCCATCTTTCCATGGGTTCCTTTTCCCTATGGTGTATCGTAAGACTCCATGGGATTTTCCATGGACCTTAACTCCTTTGGCTCAGGGGTTTGGCTAGAGCCTATGATGCCTTATGATGCCAATATGGTAAGGAGGAAAACAGGCATCGATTTATGTGGTTATGAATAGCAACCATACGCCATTCTCATGTGCTCCCGAGTGGACAAACAATCTGTTGTTAGCATCACACTATTTATTTCTGGAAGCACATGAGAGTGGTGTCTATTGCTCCATTCCACTAAAGCCAATGATTTTTACAATATTCTTCTATTAAACCAACACCACTATATATATATATATATATATGGGTATGTGCAAGATCATGATGGCCAAAAAGTGGTGATATGATGGGTATGTGGCTAACGAATTTTGTTTTTACCAAAAATTGATTAAACTAAAAGGGTTTTAAAAGAGATTCTCAACTTTCCACCCATAGTAAATTATGCTTTTATTTTTAATTTAATAAATAATATTATTCATTTTCTATTTGAATTGTAAGTAAAGTTCGATTGATAAAGTTGATTGAAAAAATATCAATACTTTCTATAATGGTATCACATTTTTAAATCCAACATGTCACATTTTATGCTTCCACATACTATAGGATTACAAAAAAATGAATTTATGAAGTTTTGACCAAGTTAAGGTGGTCGACATATGATTTTATATTTTTAAAAGTTGTAATAAAAATTCATAATTAATTATTTACTTGGAAAAAAATACAAAAAAACATCCATCACATTGGGACACAGTCTCTACTTATATCTAAAATCTTATAAAAAAATATTATCATTTTATTATAGCACTGGTGGTCAAACGTATTAATCTACTTCTTTATCCCCAAAATTTAAGTACTACTGCATTCAAATTTCATTTTTACCAAATAGATTTCTGTTTTAAAATAAACCTAGTAGTTTAGGAAACTACATTCAATTTTGCTACAAATTTATTTTTTTCATTTTTGAAATAATAGAGACAACTTTATTCAAATTCTTATGTCAAGTTTCCTAACTCTGATTTTAATTTTTCACCACACTTAAGGGCCTATTTTTTCAATGATGATCATGCACATATCTATATTATTGACACACACCCACATATATATATGTGTGTATATGTGTATGTATACATATATATATTTCTATATATATATATATATATATATATTTCTATATGTGTATATATATGTGTGTATGTATATGTGTGTGTATATCTATATATAAAAATGTATATGTGTGTATATGTATGTATATGTCTGTATATATATGTATATGTGTGTGTATATATATAGATATATATGTGTATGCAACAATGACATGATGAATAAACACTCTCATGAACAAACACTTATGATTCAACTTTTGTGCATCAATGACACCAACCCCACCACTAGCAACCCACATAATTACCAAGCTCCCCATCGCCATTAAAAACCTGTGGTTAAGTCACCACACACACACACACACACACACACACACACACACACACACACACATATATATACATATATACATGCATACATTCTACATTTGAGGTCCATTATTTGTCAGCAAGTTGTCACATCAATTAAAAAGAGTGCAATATTAGACATCCTATTTGAGAATTCCCATTTTAGTGACTACTTTGTCTCCGAGTGGTATGTGGTAAAAACCCGTCGGGTCTCCGATAGGAATTTCCTCCCTTTTCCTTGGGGGTTTGGGTAGACCTACCAAGGCTTCCTCTTCCTCCTGTAGTTTAAGAGGGGAATGAGTATGAGTCTGTTTCTTTGGCTCTTACCACCGCTTAGCTATTTGTTGTTGCTTATACACATGCATGCTTTCCCATGTCTTCTACTAAAACAACCTCTATTCTATCCATTGCATTTTCATTGTCCTCCACTCTCTTTTACAAGTTTGTTGATAGATTTCTTACACACAACTCTTCACCAACACACCATGTATTCAAAATTTTTCATTTATGTATTTCTTTTTACAACAAATATTGCTAACCTCTTTTACTCTATATCTATACTATTTACTTTATAATGTTGCAAGGATACAAAAGACATTCAAGAAAATTACTGTGTTGTAAATTCTCTATTCCATATCCTTTCATGCTCCAACAACTTGGCCCAACTATCTTTTACTTGTCATTCTTAAGGGTTTTTCCAAAATTTGTTTCTAAATGTTTGTATTTTTATTATTGTGTGATATATGGTAATAGTCCTTGAGATTTTACATGGACCTTACTTTCCTTTCTCACTCGGGGGTTTGGCTAGAGCTCATCAGGCTTCATAATGCATATATGGTAGGGAGGACAATGAGCGTTGGTTTACTGCTTTTGAATTTTATCATGATATATTTGTTGCTACTTATATAAATGGACACATAGATTCTCATATTCACTTATCCACCAAAAATACTCTATGTTATCCATCATTTTTGTCATTGTTTCCACAGTTTTCTTTCCAACTTCCTCAATAGATTACTTATACACAATTGTTTTCTACTATCCCATGTATTTAAAATCTTCTATTTTATCTTTTTCTATTTAGAACAAATAATGCTAACCTATTTTATTCTATATTTATATTTTCCCCTTTCTAATGTTGCACAAATATAGTGGACATTCAAGGATATTAGTCTATTGTAAATTGTGTATGTCAAGTTACTTGTGATTCTTAAGTGCTCTTCCAATAGTTTTTTTATAATTTCTTTGCTTTTGTTTTTTTGTGATATATGATAAGAGTCCTTGAGATTTTCCATGGACCTTACTTTCCTTTCTTTCTCAGGGGTTTGGCTAGAGCCCATGAGGCTTCATGATGCCAATATGGTAGGGAGGAAAATGATCCCATGTATTCAAAATCTCCTATTTTATCTCTTTCTATTTACAACAAATAATGCTAACCTCTTTTATTCTATGTCTATATTTTTTCCTTTATAATGTTGCACAGAAGCAATAGACATACAAGTGAATTACTGCATTGTAAATTGTCTATTTCATAATTTTTCCTGCTCCAACAAGTTGATCCAATACTGCTCACTCTTGTTGAACACCACCAACATCACATGTAAGTACAAAAAATTCCTATTATCAATAAATATATTTGGTTAACCAACTATAAATATTATTAATTATTTCTCTCACTTTTTTTTAAAAATGGAATGTAATTCTGCTAAGAATATAGCTTTCCACATAGACAATTAAGCATAGTCAATGACATGCTATATAATTCATAAACATGAAACTATTTTTTTCTCATGAACATATTTCTTTTGTAGGTGAAAATATGCATAATTATAATCATCAGATATGTTTTTCATTGGATACATATTTGTGTAGCACATATTTCCTTTAAAATGGTGGAGATGAAGAACCAAAAGCAACAATTTTTCCAAGTAAGGTATGTAGGAAAGTGTTATAAAATTTGTGACATTTGTCATGATTTTAAAATTCATGGCATTCATCATGGAATTATAAGTTATGCTATTTGCCATGAATTTTATAATATATTTGACTGCATACTCTGTAGGCCAAAAGTGCTTTAGTGTGCACACGTTGGATTTTCCAGATGGCGATTATTTCAATTCAATGCTACGTATACATTTGCTTCAGCATGGGTGCTCCAAAAAAAAATGTTCACCGCTCCCAACTATCTAATGCTAGCATGTCAATAAATACATTCAATCGATCAACTGTAAATACCATTAATTATTTTTACTTTGACATTGTCTTTGATGGTTTTGTACATATACTTAGTTACTTTTAATGCTTCCTTTTTTATTCCAATGGGTTGAGTACAATATCTTTTTCGAAGTCAAATAAATCATTGTTTCCCCACAAAACAAGGCATACCTTTTAAATCAATAAAACCGCATGGATAATAATGCTTTTACTTACAAAATTATCAAGCCATGAATGCAATAAATCATCTAGCACCACACAAGCAAAATTTTGTATTCATTTATAGTACTTATGGGGATCACTAATAACTTTTAAATAAATAAGAATTCTTTAATGTTCCATGCTTTTTTAGATATTATTTAATCCACAACTTCAAGTTTGCCATGTATTAGTATCCATATATGTCTTACAATCATTAAATCATAATCAATCAATTGATTGATCAACTAGACAAAAACATCAAATATACATGTGCATCTAGGCCTAACAACTATTACAGTAAAATACATATAAAATTATATGATAGCTTAAATTTTTGACAAAAATGATTATTTCTAACAAAACTAATTATTTAAAAATTTAAATTCTATTTAATTTTTGACAACTAATTTATTAAGAATTTTTTTTTTAAAAATTCATTCTCCTAAGATTATTTTCATAATCAATTTCAAACTAAGAAATATTGGTGTGCAAATCCAAAGATCAATTTCCCGCTCTATGCAAATGGTTCTTAATCTCCTTTGGACTGCATTATTTAAAGATCATTCAATAATAATCAATCAATTGACTGATTAACGTAGAAAAGCATATCAAAGATGAATTTCCTGTTTATGCAAATGGTTGTTAGTCTTCCAATGCATTGCCTTATCTTAAGAAAATTAAATGATAATTAATCAATTGATTGATTAACCTAGAGAAAAATGTTAAATCTGCATGTGCATCTAGCCCTACGGACTAATAAACTAAAATACATATAAAATTATATCATACCTTAAATTTTGGAGAGAAATTATTATTATTACCAAAACTAATTATTTGAAAATTTAAATTGTATTTAATTTACCAAATGTAATTAATTAAAATCACTTTAAAAGGATTATTGTAATTAAAAGTATTCATGATTAATTGCTTGAGATTGAAATTAACCCACACATTGCAAAAAACTAACACGACCTACCATTTTATCATACATTTCCATAACCAATTTACTCGACAAATCTTATTCTCCTTCATTATAATCTTCCTTGCTTCCCACTCAATAGCGATTTGTGGTGGACCCCTATCGGCTAATCGTTGCATGCGACTGCTAGTTATTTTAATATTAGAAAAATAACTAAAAGTAATGATAAAGGAAATCTATCAATAAAATAAAATTTCATCTAAGTTTTTTCAAGAACTATATAAATGATAACATTATTTACCAAATTTTTATATATTTACATGAAAATAAGTTTGCCTCTAGATTAATAGAGTAGTTGCTGAATGAGTAGAAAATACATAATTTGGTGGACCTTTGATAGAAATCCACCTTCCTGAAGTCACTTTTCTTTGTGTAGGAGGTCGATAAATATAGTAAACAATTTTATGCTTGTGTCCATAGCACATAATACCACTCAAAAAAATCTGATCATTCCAAATAGTAGCCCAATAATCATGAAAAAGGAACTTTGGTAAAGGTTCCACTACCCTCCAAACTCCTTTGTTTGAATCGTATTTCATCACTCCCTCTCTTTTAAATGAATATAATTTCCCAAAAACAGTTATCAAATAACCTTCACGCCATGTTTGCTTAAACTTCAAACTACTCCATACTTGAGTTTTTGTATTAAGAACTTCAATCTTGTTTGCTTGACCGATCACATAAAACTGTCCATCAAGAAAAATACCCTTGTAATAATATATCCATGATCTGTCCATATTGGGAAGAGATTCCCACTTGTTTTTCTCTATATTATAGAGTGTTGTTCTCCTGTTGAAATCCCCTCCAGCAGCAAAGTATATATATCCTTTGGAGATGCTGAAAAGACACTGTTATATCCAGAGTTGGATAGATCGGCTACCTAAACCAAGAATATATAAATCAGTTAAAACTCAGAAAAATATAAGAGAAACTTACCAACCCTTTTACAACAATTTCAAGACAGCCAAAAACTTGTAACTAGAATACCTTGGACCAGTTGTTAGAACAAAAAACATAAGCCATAATTTTCGTTTCTGTATAGAAATCAGTTTATGATTGACAGCAAGCACAGTAGGAAATCCTTCATCTGTAGGAATGCCACACAATATCCTCCATGCATCTTGCTCAGGGTCATAAGCACACATTTCATAGCTATAATCAACCCCATATTTCCACACCTGTCTAGCTACAAATATCACCTGCTCATTTAATTTAAGCTGTTTTCTATCTTGATAGAAGAGAGGACTGTTAACGACAGCCTTCCAACTATGACAGACTTGTGTAAGCATGCCATGATATATGAATGGGACCCTTAACAAGCATTCTCTACCTATATCATTTGGAAGGCCTGGAATTATGTCATCCATTCTAAGCTGCTCTCTAATTTCTTGCACTTCTTTCTCAGCTTTTTTATATCCGCCTTGCCTTGCGTGACAAGTTTTTTACATAGCAAATGGTCATAAAGAAATCCTCGATTAATGTGATATTCCTCAATTTGGATTAAACTTGCAGTCCTTTGCAAGCTTTTTTAATCCGACTGCCTAAAATTAGAACAGTGAAATCTCATCTGTCAAGCAACTAAAACAGTACAATGTAACTGAAGTCGACGGCAGTTTTTAAAATAAAATTTCATGGAATTATGTCCTCCATTCTAAGCTGCTCTCACCTTTTTATATCCGCCTTGCCTTGCGTGACAAGTTTTTTTCCCAAATAATGTGACATTCCTGAATCTGTATGGTCATTATTTATTTGTACCTACTAATTAATATGAACGGCAAAATCCCATCTGTCAAAAATGCACCTAGGCAGCACACCTCCATCTTAAAAGCACATGAATAGAGATTGGAGGGTTGTGCATGGCAGCAGCCGCCGATTTGCTGGGTTTGATTGCCCAACAGAAAAAATGCATGGAATATAAGTTGTAGACTTGTTGTCTCTTTCACTCGCAGCAAAATCCCAGCTGTCAAGCAACTAAAACAGTACTAAGCTGAAGTGGACGACAGTTTTTAACATATTTAATATGAATTAAAGATGCATGGCACCCAGTTTCTACCGTTTTGGGCTCTATATATACACAGAAAAGATATTTATATTGGTCGGCCAGTTATTTGATGACTTTTTAAATATGTGAAATGTGAAAGGCATATAATTAAAGCAGCCCATTTTTAGAAACAGAGTAGGAAGTTTGAAATAGAAAGAAGATATTGTTTTCTTAATGGTGAGGACGAGTTTTATTGGAACTGTTTTAAGAATTAGTTTTTTTCGTTGTTAGTTTAGCTATTCCAATAAGATTTATATACATGTAAATTAATTTATTGTATTTTGAATTCTATAATAAAAGTGGTAAAATAATTATATTTAGTTTAATAATTAATTAGTAGCAAATAAATAATCTACTATCAAGATATTTAATGAAGTTTTTATGTATTGAAATTTTTAAATAGGAAAAAGGTTTTCTTATTATTATGGATATAATAATGAATTTTATTGGAGTTGTTTAAGAATATATGGATTAAAATTTGGAAGGCAAACATACAAAGGACAATTTAAAGGAAAATTTATAATATTAATTTAGGCTATTTCAATATTTTTACACATACACAATTAATGTAAATTAATTTATTGTAGTTTAAATTATATAAATTAGTAAATAAAAAATTAATAAAATAATTGTATTAAATAGTGGCAAGAAAAATTGAAGATCAAGGTATTGAGGTAATGAATTTTTTTATGCATAAAAATTTTAAAATAGGCAGTAGTTATTGATTTATGCATAGAAAATTAGAATTCAAAAAACAATCATATAAAGGAATTTAACCTTTCCTTAATGTTAATTTAGACTACTTGGATAAAATCCATACACATATGTTCAATTAATTTAAATTCATTTATTGTAGTTTGACTTATATAGATAATTGATATTAAAAGTGATAAACTAAAAATAAATTAAAAATATATATTTAATTTGTTTATAAAAAAATGGTAAGAGAATGATATTGTCATTGAAATTTAAAAAATAATTAGGCAAAAGATTCTCTATATAAAATTACCTTTTGAAATCAACAATTGAGACGAAGAGAAGGATGCAAGACTATGCAATTAATTTCAACCATTTATATTTTTCTTAAATATTTTCTATTTTTATTTTTTAAACGATTTAACAATTTAAAAGTAAGTTTTTTGTAATAAAAAAAGAAAATAAAATAAATTGATAAGAGTGAAATGATAAGAAGATTTATATTTTATTTATATTTATATTTAAATTCTAATATTTTTTATTTTTATAAATTTTTAGAAACTGTTGAGAAGATTGAAATAAAAATAGAATTATATTTTATTAATATTTCAATTTTAATAAATTATTACTTTTTAAAAAAAAAATCATTTATTAACTAAATAAGTTTATTGTTTACTATTAATTGTTTTTAATACTTTATTTTTATATATTTTGATTTTGCAATTAGTTTTTTCTATTTTATCATTTTTAATTAGATTTAAGTTTTAAATTTATTTTAATTATTTATATCTTCTTAGGAAATTACAAAAAATAATTAATAGTTATTAGAATTAATTTAATTTATTAAACATTTGTTTTATTAAAAATTTGATTATTGTAGAAAAATAATATTTTTATTTTTTAATTTATATAATAATTTTTTTTTAAAAATTAAAATCTAAATTAAAATTTAGAGAGTGGGAGAGTGAGAGAAAGAGAGACTAACCTTTGATTAGTCAATTTGTGTCAATAATCCAAGTATAACCCATGTCCCTAGGCAATTATGCTCAAGCTAGTATGTTATTTGATTAAGGATATTATAATTCACCTTTAAGGCCTCTTTATTGTACCCATTGCACAATTAAGCAGGAAAATAGATAGAAAGAAAATATAGAGGAAGAAAGAAGGGAGAGGTAAATAGAGATAAGATATAGAGAAGCAAAGGGAGAAAAAAAGGAGAGAAAGTCCCAAAATATATAGAGAGAGAGGTAGAGATAGGGAGATATATATAGAGAAAGAAAGATGGGAACACAAAGAGAGATAGAGAGAGGGATATATATATATAGAGAGAGAGAGAGAGAAAGAAGAACAAAAATAGAGAGAGCTCTTTATATCTTTTTCTCCCTCTCTATCTATATGTTTCTCATTCTTTCTTTTCTTTTTTTTCCCATCTCTCACTTTCTCTCTCCCATATTTCTCTCTATATTTGTCTTTCCTAAGTCTATCTTTCTCTCTCTTCCTATTTCTATCTCTTTACCTCTCCCTATCTCTCTCTCCCTTCCTCTCTTTTGATATCCCTATGTGTCTCCCGCTCTCTCCCCTATTTCTCCCTCTTTATCTCTCTCCCTACTAAAAACATAGCATTAATCTCTTGGTAATGAAGCTTGATTATCTTCTATATTTAGAGATTTTGTTTTAGTCAAGCTTGTTTTAGTCAGACTAATTTGAATAAATATTTTTATTTCTTTAAATATAAGGATATAACAATAAATCATCTAGCTAATATTTTTAATCACCCTTGTAGGAAGGGTTTTAAATTTAAATTTATATATAATTAAAATCAAGTGTATTGATAAGTATAATGCATGGGTAGATGTACATTTTGGAAACAATAAGGAATTGGGAAAGGGATCCAATTTTTCACAAAATTAGACCATCTTAATGTTTTGTTCAAATTTTAATACATTCCCTCAAAATAGGTACAAAAATAAATGGGAAAAGGAAAAGGATCCATTTTTTACCATTACATTTAATTCTCACTTTGAGTTGCATATGAATCATGCATATCAAAGTACACAGCACTCACAAAAATCCATCTATAATTTCAAGTAAATATTTAAATACTCAAAGGATTTGGCTCATGGGGTCCATAACTCTCGAAGATGTAAGGGTTGATGCAAGAAGTTGGGTACACAAAAACACTCAAAAAGTGGAAATGTTTTTGCTGTTTTTCAGAATTTGTCACACTTGGACTGAAAATTTGAGGCACTTCCACAATGAATCTTAAAAAAAGTCAGTAATATGAAATTTAGAATTTTGAATCTAGTTTCCAAATATGTAAATTATTAAAATACCCAGTTTATAGAAATTAAATTTTGATAAAGATCTATAAAAACCACTTTTTAAAAGTCCCTGTTTTTTAACCATACCAAGCAGGTGTACGGACAACACTTTTTGACCCAAATAAAATTATTTTGCTAATTCCTTTTAGGAAAAGAGAGCTAACAACATGAAGTTTGGGCTGGATTTTTTTTTGTAATTTTTGATTGAATATATTTTTTTTTATTAATTTTTTATTGGCCTTAATTGATGTTTTTTCAAATCAACGTGTACGGACAACATAATTGGACCTAAACAAAACATTTTTTGACTCTTTTTTTTTTCATTGTGTAGAGAATTGTCTGAAGTTTGGGACCATATAATTTTTTTTACAAGAAACTTAACCAATACAAAGTTATTAAAAAACCAAAAAAACCTGATCTTTCAAGTTTAAGGCCTAGTTTGCTTAGAAATTAATTTAAAAATAACAAACTTAATCCAATTTTAACAAAAATTATATATCTAGAAAGTAGACATTGTGTTCTCTAATGGGTTTTAATTTTATAGACTAATTCAGAAAAAAAGTTCATCATCTATGTTGTCAAAGTTGGACATTTTTTTTCAGTTTGCCTTAGTTTTTTAGTTGCAGGTCAAAAGCTAAGGCTCGGATTGCCAAGCCTTTCCCGAGCCTAAAACCGGGGCTAGATTTGGTTTGGGAGATCAACTTTTAAATAACGCGTATGCGTTATAGAAACCGTACGCGTTATTTAAATAAAACGCGTACGCGTTTCATAACGCATACGCGTTATGTTTTGCCCGTTGGCAGAAAGCAACGTACGCGTTACTAACGCGTACGCATTTTAAAAATATAACGCGTACGCGTTTGTATAATAGTCGTTTTTCCCTAATTTGAAAAATACTGTTAAAACACGATTTTTTTACAGCATTCTTTTTCTGCAGTACGGACCTAAAGTGTCATTTTCTGCGTTTTTTATTGCAGATTTGTCTTGTGCAGGGCATATTCTATTCAAATTGTTGGAAGAGTAAAAGTGCAAGTTAAATTTTCTGAAGTGGAATCAAGTGCAAAAATATTTTACAAGAAGATTTGGAAAAAGTGAATTTTTGGATGTACTCATGATGATTTTGTACTTCAGAATTTATAGAAAAAATAATCTTCATAGTACATAGTTTTATTTGAATATTTGAAGGAGGGGAAAATTTTAAAATAGGTTTCTTGAATTATTGTTTTTGTCATCAAAGAGGGTTTGGTAACCATGGGTGATAAAAAAAGACAAAGAAAAAGATGTAGGAAGGTAATGACACCCGAAGAAATTCAAGCAAATAAAGATAAAGAGGCAAAAAGACAAAGGGAAAGGAGACAAAGGATTCATCAAGTGAAAGATTTGGAAGCATCTAGTTCTAAGAATGTCGAAGAGGAAGCCATGAATGATGAAATCAATGTAGATGATGCAAATGTGGAGATGGTGAATATGGAAGAAAATGCAACTATGGAGACAAACCCAAATGTGCCTTCAACTTCAACTTTGAATAATATGCAAATAACTTCAGGTGTGTCTTCAAATCCACCTCCCAATGATATGGAAAATGTACCTATTCAAACAATCTATCCAGGTATGTCTTCAAACCCAAGTTTTTATAATATTGATATTGCTTGTTTAGAAGAAGTTGGATACACAATTGATGAGATTAATAATACTAGGGTTGAAACAATACATAAACAAGAAAATGATGAAATTATATCTTATGAGAATGTAAATGAGAATGAAATCCCTAATATTGATGAAAATGAGAATGAAATCCCTTTTACATTTGAAAATGAAAATGAAACCCCTTATGTGAATGAAAATGAAACTCCATCTATGGATGAAGGTGAAAATGTTTTTTTAACAATTGAAACAAATGTGTTAAATAACCTTCGTGGTAAAGTTTCTTCAAGACAAATTAGAAATTATGGAAATAAAATATATAAAATGTTTTATTATAGAAATAAATTAGGATGATGAGTTGATGAGAATGTTTAAAATGAGAAAAGTGATGAAAAAATTAGGTGTTTTTGTAAAACTAAAAAAGAAAAGATGATTGATGAACAAGTCATATCTAGTGTTGCTAATGCTATTGATGTTATTGGTAAGAAAAGTTGATCAAAAGATAAGAATGCGGCTCGCCGTGCAATAACAACTGCTCTAGTTGATAAAACAGCTTCAAATAAAAGAATGTTAAGTAAGATTAGTAAATGTATAAACTTAAATCCTAGAACTTTGATAAGAGCTGCTAAAAGAAGAGAAAGTATTGAAAAAGATCATATTAATCAATGTTGGAGTTTTAGTGGTAGACTCCCAAGATCAGACATGAAATTAACTAATGAAATTAAATCTTTAATCAAAAATTTGGTATGATAATACAGGTATCACCTAACATTAGAGATGTCTTAAAATTAAGGGGTGGGTTCCAAAATTTGCTTGAACCTCATCCAAAGCATCTCTTAGATATGACTCAATGAATTATATAAAAAATTTGGATAAGCTTCAATCTTACCGGCTGGATATGCTTATAAGTCAAAGATCATTTGAAAAGTGAAACTTTGTATGTTAGAATTAATAAGCAATGAATCTCTTGTTGTTGTAAGACTCATGTACGAATTTCATTATTATTATGATATATTTTGATATATCGCGATGCACTTTGCATGCTAACCAAATTATGCAGGACATTTGTGGTATTAATATGCCACCTAAAAGAATCAAATATTTTATAGCATGTTTGTTTTTTAATCCCTCTTTAAATGGAAACTCATTTTTTTTAAAAGGATGCATTTTTGGAGAGTGCGATAGATGTGGTAACTTTTCATTATTAGGAGAATGTATGCATGAAAGTAGTTTAGATGAATTTGGACAACAATTAGTGGATGTTAAAAAAATTAAAAATGTTGAGTATTCTTTAAAAGATGGAAAAATTGGAAAACGTGTTGAGTTAATTGTGGAAAAGTTAGTGTGCATACTTTTATTAATGAATTTAAAAATAAGTTTGTACCTAAATATGTTCAACACTCTCATAATGCTCATTGAAAACTGATGATAAGTTTGATTTATGTAGAAACACATTTCCAATTGGAACTATATTGTCAATTGTTGATTTTGCTAAAATTATACTCTTGCTCCACAAGAAGAATCAATTACAATATTATAATTCGAGATGCAGTAATATATTTTTTCACATTGTTTATAGACATCGCGAAGAATGGTCTGAAGATAATAGAAATTTTTGAAAAATTACCATTTTATGTAAGTGATAATCGATTACATTCATGAGGTTTGTACAATATTATTTTGATATATTTTATAAAAATTTAAAAGAGAGAGGAATTCAAATGCTAGAACATCTCATATGGTCAGATAATTGCACGGGTCAATTCAAAAATGCTAGAATGTTTTATTGGCTATGTAGAGTTCATAAGGAAAATAATATCCAACACATATAGAGTTTTTTTGAAGCTGGTCATGGTAAGGGAGAACACGATGGAGCAGGTGCATGTGTAAAAAGAGCTCTTGCTAGAGAGCAACTAAAATTTGAGGATGCTACAAAATTTAGAAATGCACGTGCAATTGTAGATTGGTGCAATACCAAATTATCTACAAGAACAAGTGAGAAATCAATAATTCGATGCTTCTTTTGGTTAGTTGAAGAAAATGATATTTTTTCTCGACAGGATTGTGAAACAATTAATGGAAGTGCAAAATGGCATTCATTTAAGAGTTCGAATGCAAACACATGGACAATATGGACAAGGGAGTTGGCATGCTATTGTCAATTTTGTATTGTAGGTGATTGGTAGGCATGTGAAAATATGGAATGGGTCAAACAATGGCAACAAAGAGCTTTAACGCCTACATTGACACATGTTCAACATGAAATGACAATTGAAGATAATCAAGTGTTCGCATCAGATGATTATGATCGTGTTTCAGATCTTGTACAAGAAGGTACATTATTTATTGAGTTGAATTTTGTATGTATGCATGTTTATATGAGTTAAATATAAGTCATTTTTTATTGAATTTTGTATTTATTTTTGTAGGACATGTGTATGTTGTTGTTGCACCTCAAGGGAATGAAGAGCAGACAGAGTACTGGCTAGCTAGATGTGTTGAGAGAAAACATAAGTTGGTACATACTAGAGTAGATGATGACAACTTTGAGTTTCCAACTGGTTCAGTGGTTGTTGTTGGCACCTGGCTTCGAAAATATTTGATGAGAAAGAATGGCTTGCCTGCATTTGAAGATTATGAAAGACATAAGAAAATTATGCATTATTCACATTTGATTTTGGCAACCAATATAAAACTAGTTAGATATCAAGGGAGGCCTGCTAATAAAGTTTTATGGACAATTTCAATGGATGATCACGAGACAATCATAGATGCATTAAAAAAGAGAGAGGATGCAGATGGTACAATAGAGTAAATAAATATCGGTAAGCATATCTAGTCGTATATATATTTAATTGATATATATATATATATATATATATTTGTCTTTAATCATTTCCTAATTAAAGTTTTATATCATTTTTTGTTTTAGGTCTCCCAAAATTAGATGCTTTACAAAAAAGAGAGGAGATGCACATATATTACAATGGAATTTCAATCTAGAGACAGGTAACTATATATAGTTCTAGATACATTTAATTGATACTTTATAATTGATTTCATATCCCCTTAAGCCATTCTCTTAAAACCCCTTAAGTCATCCTCTTATGTACCATTAATCCATCCTTTTGCAGCCCCTTAAGTCATTCTAT
>VDFB02206568.1:0-13658 GCA_007258455.2 Sequoia sempervirens
GTGGTCAACTGGAATGCTTTATACTTAACTTCGGTCAAGATTCATGTGTAGCTATGCATCGTTGTGATGGTACTTGCATCATTGAATCGTGATTTGAACATCCTTTTTCTCCTTTGAAGATTGCACTAACTTTGTCGAAGCTGTCCAACAGGAGGCTAGGCAACGTTTGGTTGAAGTTCATTGAAGTTAAACTTAACATCCCTTGCATTTAGGTTAGAATTTAGATCTTCTAAACCTTGCAACCATTTTAATTCCGCACACTTTTGGTTAGTCTTAGGAAACTCGCACTTCAAGGCTAAATCATTCGCACGAAAATCCCCTTCAAAGCATATATCTGTTGTTTACTGCAAGTATCCTGAACAATTGTGTAAGTCCCCTTGGAATACTAGCAAAATCACATCAAGCCAACTAAGACTATTCGCACTTAAGGAACCTTGGAGTTAAATGTATGATCTATCTCGCAATCTTAGCATACAGGAAACTTTGTTCAAGAGAGGATAGGGTATCCGTTGGGAAACTTTATTCTGTGTTGGTGCGGTCGTGAAAACCACGTCAACGGGTCCCCATTTGCAATGGGGTGATGTGTGAAAAGGTCACAACAGTACTGATACTATCCAGAGCAATATTCTGCTTTTCCAACATCTCCTCACCATCTGCAATCAAACTCAGAAATTCCTTCGTCTCTTTCGTTGCTTTATCAAATTTTGTTGACATTGCAACAACATGATTAATCTTGTCAGCAACTAGATCACTACTAAAACTGCCATGGACGAGATTCTAAAACTCTGTTTGCACTTCACCGAGATCAAAGAAAGTGCCATCATCATGACTATATTGACAAGGGATCTGTGAAACAAATGTGCTTATGAACTTGAGGGTATTAACAACCTTATGTCTATATTCAGTCAATTCTACAGATATTCTCTCATAAGTTTTTACTTTGAAGAGGTGTTCTCTCCAAGCAAAAATCTTCTTATGATCTTCTGTAATGACTAAATCATAAGCCATCCTCAAGTCGGAAATGATGATCTCATGCATTGGTTTCACTTTTTCCATACACTGTTCAAACCCTTGAATCCCTTGGCGAAGATCATGGGTGTTATACCTCAATTGGTATATCTCTACAAGTATAAATCTGCCCCTAATGATGAATTCATCTATCCAATCTCGCATATGTTTCCCATATATGACCTGTTAGTGTTTTTGTAGTTGTGTGAGGTATTTCACAAAGAATGAAGTTTCAAGGCAAGTCGGCCTATCAATTATAAAACAAATTTTATATTTCCTAGGTCGGCTCAAGAGGAGTGCTCGCCTAGTCTTGACTATAATAGTGAAAGAGTCTCCACATTATCCAAGTCATTCATTCCATTCTCACCACTTTCAAAAGCAGATTCCAGGCTATCTTATGAGCAGATTCACTGAAAGAAGAGTCGAGCAATATTCTTTAGAATCAAGAAATTTGCACCATCTTCAAGTGCTGAATGTTTGTATGATATCGTTTTTGTGTTTATATCCTCCATGCCACCGCATTTATTATTTCTCCTGACTTATGCTATACATTTGTCGCTGGCTCTTCCTGTGTAGAAGGGTTTTCCTAGGATAAATTGTTGTACTGTCTGCTCCGTGTTGTGTTTTTTCTGCTTCTTATGCATATCTGATCTAAAAATTAACATGGTATCAGAGCCAGGTTCTGGAATATCCGATCAGATTTGTCTAAGCCTTTTTCATTAAATATCATTCCCATTCCTAGCAGATCTGACGCAGACTTTAGATGCAGATCTAAAATGAATGTATGAGCAAATTAAAGAAGAATTAATACATACATAGGAGCAGATCTAAAGGAGAGATAAGAGCAGACCTGAAGAGGATTTAAGTGCAGCATTTAAGGAGATTTTGTGAAACAAAGATAGCAGATCCAAAGGCAACTCATAGTAGAATTATTGCAGACATAAGGGCAGACCTTGAAGGAAAATTATTGCAGACCTAAGCGCCAAGCTTGAAGATAAAGTATTGCAAACTATGAGCAAACTTTAAAGGTGAATTTGTGCAGATCTAAGAGCAAATATAGAGCAGAAATCTTGAGCAGACTAAATGCAGATTTCTATTGAAGGTAAAGTTCAAATTTGAAAGTATTTATTGAATATCAAATTGCAGATATGAGTGTAGGTTATGTGAGTAGAAATTCAAAGCATATTTGTGTAGTAAGCAAATTTTGTTGAAGACCTTGAAGGGATCTATGGCAGATCCAACTTCCATATTTTATGCGATATTAGTTAATTTCAGCCGGTTGTTACACCTGAGAGTAGAAGCATAAATCTCCCCGTGAGAGGGCACCACTCAAAATAAGACAGACCAGCGTCAAGGTAGAAGATAGGCTTGATGGAGCCTCAAACTTCAACTCTTGGAAACCTAGGGTACTCATTGCCTTAGAAGAGAATGATCTTCTAGAATTCATAGAAAATGACATGCCTGAGCCGTCTGAAGACACAGAGAAAATCTAGTGGAAGAAAAATGCCACGAAGCTAGAAAGATCATGAGACTCCGTGATGGATCACCTAGTACCGATCATCTCCAAGATGAAGACAGCTAAAAAAATATTTGACGCTCTAAAAGGACTGTATGAGATCAACAATACCAACAGAGCCCTTGCTCTAAGACAACAGCTTCATCATGTAAAAATGGCTAAAGAAGATTCAATCATTTCATTCTTTATGAAGATTTTTGATTTGAGAGATCAGTTGAGTACTATTGGTGATATAGTTGCTGACAAAGATCTTGTTATGTGGCACTAAATGGTCTTCCCCAATCTTGAGAGCCTTTTATTCAGAGCATCAATGGGAGATCCAAGTTGCCCAAGTTTGATCGCCTTCAGTCTGACTATATTCAAGAAGAAACCAAATTGGCAGCAAGAGGAATTGGGTGAAACTCTCGTGATGAAGAAAATCAAGTTCTTGCTACACATGCTACTAGAGAAAGAGGCAAAGGAAGAAAGAGGAATAGAGACAAAAAATCAAATTTTGTTCCAGAATCGAAAAATAAGGATCTCTCTCATATTCAGTGCTATAGGTGTGACAAGTATGGACACTATGCCCGAGATTGCAAATTAAAGTTATCGCAACATGTTTCTACTGCAGAAATTGACATAGTGACATCTCAGAAGGAGTCAAGTCATTCTAAAGTCGATTCAGAAGGATTCCTATTCATCTCCGCTCTTTAAAGTGATGTACAATCTAACAGTGATATTTGGTTGATAGATAGTGGTGCTTCACGTCACATTACAGGCTACAAAGAGCATCTTACAAACTTAGTAGAGAAAGAGTCTAATTTATAGGTTATAATTGGAGATGATGCTAGTTATGCCGTAAAGGGTGTTGGGGCTGCTTCCTTCCAGCTAAACTCGGGTATCCCTCTTCAATTGAGTGACGTATTGTTCCTACCTGGGGTCAAAAGGAACCTTGTCTCCATTTCAGTCTTGGAGGACAAAGGGTACAAGGTTGCCTTCTCTGAAGGAAAGGTTCTTGCATGGTTGAAGAACTCCAGCATAAATTCAGCTCGTGTGATTGCAATTCATTAGGAGAACCTATACAGATTTTCATTACGACCAGTTACTTCGAAGAGGAGGAAACCTTCAGGAGATCTAAAGGATACTTCATGGAGGAGGAAATGACATTCAGAGGGAGTCTGACAAACCAACGGAGGCTACAAAGGATGTGGAAATTGACGCTCTCACTGAGAGGGAGTCACAGCATCATTAAGATTGTTGTAGTATATATTTCTCTGAGACGGAGAAATATGAGGTGAAAGCCCTTGTAGTGTATATTTCTCTGAGACTGAGAAATATGAGGTGAAAGCCCTTGTACAGATCACATCTCTGAGACTGAGTTGTGTTTTCCACAATTCAGTGTAGCCATTGTGGACGTCATGTTGAGAGAATCCATGACCAGATATTTGAAAATACCTCCCTAGCTAAGAGGGAGTGTTAGTGTTTTTGTAGCTGCGGGAGGTATTTCCCAGAGAATGAAGTTTCAAGGCAAGTCGGCCTATCAATTATAAAACAAATTTTATATTTCCTAGGTCAACTCAAGAGGAGAGCTCGCCTAGTCTTTTGTATATAATGGAGAAAGAGTCTCCACATTATCCAAGTCATTCATTCCATTCTCAATTCGATTTCCTTTAGAAGCAGATTCGCATTCAAGAGGAGCATATTCACTTCAAGAAGAAGAGTTGATATTCTTTGTAACTAAGGAATTCGCACTATCTTCAAGTGTCGGTCTATTGTATGATATTTGACCTTTCTAGGGTCTGATTCTGAGTGCTACTTCTGCACTATTATTTCTGATTTATAAGAGAATAATTTGCTGCTGGGTTTTTCCCTTGTGTAGAAGGGTTTTCCCAGGATAAATTGTTGTGTTGGTTCAGTCGGCGTTGTGGGTTTTCGCCTTTATCCGTTGATTCAAAACTAATACGACCAACTGACGAAGCTGACAACAATCTGAATTCGTGAATCTTAATCTGTAGCCAAACAAGAGAATGCAGCATTTCTGGCAACATATAGTCATAGCTTGTCAATCTCTTGCCTTGAGGGCTGCCTTATCTTCTCCATCCTTGAGCACTCATTCCAGACGGCTCCCAACAACCTAAAGATTCCAAACCCGGTATGCCAAGCGCTCACCAGAGATTGGCCTTGATAACTTTGAACGTCATGCCCCGACCAATAACATTAAAATAAGTTTATGGGAGTCAACAAGTAAATAAAATAAATATTTAGTAACACAAGATATAAGCCATTACTACCAATATTATTCACCTACCATCAATCATATTACAATTATAATTATCAAAAAGATAATATTATAATTGTAATTATAAAATATGAATAAGATAGCAATTTAAATATCCTAACTAAATATTAAAAAATATATATATTAAAACATTGTTATTTACATCTTATTAAATAAATAATATTATATGATATAATGGAGTTGTGTCATATCAAGCATCGACTAATATCTAAAGGTCAACATATATTTTATTCGTCACAGTCTATAAGGCAATCGTGAAGGATGGGTATTGGGAGTATCCAAGAGATCAATATCTAGGTTGGCAAAACTATACGCGGCATATCGAATATTGGCGCTACCCTTTGCTTGAGGAACAACGGATTTATATTATTTCAAAGTCTAATACCATTGACTGAGATACTATCGGGCTCTCCTTTGACCACCGCACTTTGTATGAAGCGAAGACGTGGGAAATATGATAGCCGCCGCCATTTCATATGATATCGGCTGTGATATGTTAGAAAATAAATATTGTCAGGCTACCTCTTGAATCATTGTCTATAGGAATAATACCGTCGCTCTCACACGAGGGTAATGATATATTAAGAATCCAAGTGCCGCCATATATTGTTGAGTTCTATATTTGTTTCACCCTCAAACAATAATATATTAATTCCCTATTTTGATCTGTCACTCTAGTTACTCTCATAGCATGTATATCTTCCACGCCACTTGTTATCAAGCTCCAAGACTTATACACGCCAGATTATCATTGAAGGTGTGATAGCCTAATCCGATTCATCTGCTAGCACCAATATATTTTATTGGCTCATCGAACCCTTGGTTGAAAATCAGTACTCACCATACTCTGACACCTTCACGAGAATGTTTAAGTAAACAGAGGCAATTATTATTATTTAAGATTGGACGATATTCTTCATTGTGAAGTGCCGCTATGGTTAAGGCAGCAATACATAAAAGATGCTAATTAAATGGCAACATTGGTAGTGAAAAGGTGCAGCAATAATCTCTAGAAAACATCGAATGGATGGCCATCAGTTATGGTCAGGAATTAAAATAAGTCTTAAGGAACAATTAGTGCATGATTAAACAAAGAGACGCATCCCTTGACAAAAAGCTAAGAGGCTATGTCTTTTGGCCTAACATGGCTATAAAAAAATGAGCAAAGTTTATGGCCAAGGAGGGAAGTGAATACATTCTAAGTTGCAGATCAGAATGATCCTAAGAGCTTCAATTGATCATCTATTCAGGGCTGTAGATGTGGGATACCAGGCTGTTTCTTCTGCTAGACAATAGCAGGCAACGTATGGCATTACCGGCCTCGATGTATTACAATCAGAGAAATCGCGAACATCCATTGATGTCTATCGAAGCATTCTAAAATACTATAAAGGAAACTATATATGTAAATCCAGACTATAGTTCATTCCTGCACAGTATATTATTATTAATATACAAAGTCACCTAGTAAAAGCCTACTATCGAAATACTGATTAAATCGAAATTTTAAATATTTTGATTTCCAATGATTTCAGCAAAAAATTAAAACAATTCCATATGCATGTTTACAGCTCAAACAATCCAACCCCATAACGATCTTGATGTCTCGAGTGAGAAGTTTCTGCTGATAATCTCGGCCATCGAATCCCCTTCTTCATGGAATGGCTACAAGTTTCTTTCATTAGTGTAATCCTTTGTGATGCTATCAAGTTTTGCAAAGTTCAACTGATAAGAAGGCTTCCTCCTCTTCCTGCCTAGGATATTCTCAAGCCAAGATGAGGAGTCTTTGCTAACTTCTCCGGGAGGCTCGGTTCCGATTCCATCAACTCCTGATGAATCAATAGATGTTGAGATGTTGCGAATTGGTGAATCAATTTTTGAATTTATATGAATGGGAGAAAGCTTCGATGATGGCAGAGAAACAAGAGATGAAGGCTCTACTTCAACTGATTCTACTGGAACTTCTGATGCAACTGTTGGTTGTTCCTGCTGAATCCAAACAGGAGACTCCTCACCTTTTTCTTTGAACTATTCGACATTTTGCTAATCTTTGTAACTTCTAGAGGAATGCTCATAGCTTTCACTCTTGATTTTAGTTTAGAAGAAAAAGAAGGTAGAGATGACTGGACTACTGGCAATTCTGCAACCGGAATACCTACCTTCCACGTCTTTTTACTGTTCAAGAATATCCTACTGTTCTTCACAATTCGGCTTGTTCTTTCCTCAATTGAGGTGTTCTCTTTGGCGGACCAATTAATTTGTGGAAGTGGCCGCTAATCATCATCTAATAGACCTTCCACATCCTCTGATAGGAAATCAGCCATCTGTTCAAGTGTCATGTCCCCGATTTGGAGGCAGGGTAATTTAATTAAATTAATTAATTAAGTTGTCCAAATATTGATATTTCATAAGGATGGCTAATTGATTATTTTAATTAAATTAAAGTGGAGTATTAAATTAATTATTTAATAAAGTTATTTTAATAAAATAATATCTCAAAGGTAACTTTATTATAATTAATTTAATAAAGTGACTATAATAAAATGATATATTAAAAAGTCGCTTAAATAATAAAATATTCTAGAAGCTTCTTGGAGATGGGTTAGAAAAAGTATATAAGAAGCTCATTGCTAGTCATTCAAGCACACTTGGATTTTATTACTTCTTACATACCTACGTGGTAGAAAAAGAGCTTGAATGCTTTCATTGCCTGAGAGTTTGAAGACTCTAAGGTACCAATTTCGGTTGTGAAATATCAACCCTAGTTGGATAATGGAGGGAGATACTTCAATCTTTCTCATTCAGTTAATAACCATTGGAGAACATTTTTGGAGAAGTTTGGTGAATTATTTGAGGTCTGTAATTTTGTTTCAACCTGCAGACCAGCCATGGGAGGAATTGCATTTTCATTCATTGCTCTTCACTAAGGGGGCAGAATTTTGTGGGTATTGGAGGGATCACTTTCTCTTGTGAAAACAATCATTTCTACAATAATTTTGGAGGCCAATACTGCTGCATTTATTTATACGAAGGGTTGTCAGGCAAGAACAGGGGCAGCAATAGTTGGAGGGCATTTCTTCATTGAAGAGGCACTACATCATCAACATATGATCCCAGGTTTTTTATATGCATTTCTTATTTCATATTTTAGCATCATTTCATTGTAATAATGCTGTTATAACAGCAACCACAGTTGCACATTCATGTCATTGTAAGCCAAGAGTCTTGGCAAATCATTCACAATCAACTTGCATTTAGTTCATGCACCATTTAATAAGAGTAGGAGTTGCGTAATTATCATAGCAATACATTATTGTAATCAGCTGGGAAGTTATTTTGCAATAGAAGTTTCTTTGGAGGTTGCATGCCAAATGTATGACGAAATGTCACTTGGCTGTAGCTGCTCATTTGCATCAAGTTGTGTCATTTAATTGCATTAGAAAAACACAAAAACATATTGCATATCATTGTTATTTTATTATTAGTCAATTTGCATCATTGGAGAACCTCTTGAAACATCATTAGCATCAAGCAACATCAAAACAAAGCAATCAGAAATTTATAACAGCAAGTTCAGACTTTGCAAGACAAGTGTTTGACGAAATGTCCAAGGCATGAAAAGGTGAAAACAAAGTCAGATTTTTTCAGGGACATTACATGAAGGGTAAATCTATTGTAATTGCGCTTGCGCACTTCGAACTCATCCACACAATTAGCCCAAAAATCTTCAACTATAGGCACATGTGCATGATTCTGACAAACACATGATGCAAAGACACCATGAGGATCATACGAACGTCTCTCATTGAAAAACTTGAGGCCAAACTTTGACATTTCATCACCCATCAATTTGGCATCAGCTGCTGATCTACATCTGTAGATGCCCATCCCAACCAAGAAACTAAATGCATTCTTGCGCCTGTTACACAAAAATGAGTGAACTTTGTATACTTTCCTTAAAAATTCGATGAACACTACCTCATCCGTTGGATATCTTGGTAGCATGACTAGATCACCTAAGAAGCCATATACCCTGATGTAAGAGAACGTGGGGAACTGGATAAACCAATCAGCCCACTCCGCCATTGCCAATCTGGCATCCATTGAAATTGCGGCATGCAACTCATTATCTAAATCTCGCACAATATGCATCAAGAATACATCATTCACCTACCTGTAATGCCGCTTAGATTCTGAAAACTCTAACTGCAGGTAATGATCATACACATGCTAAATACCCAAAGTTCCAATGATATTTAAACCTCTAAACTTGTCTCAAAAGGCCATTAGATATACAAGGTAAGATATAATGTGGAACTCATGGACCTTGGATAACTCTGTTATCTGACGGTGGAGATTGTCACTGATCAAAGCTAGCTAGTCATAGTGTTTTATTCTGTCAATAATCTAACCTACAAATACATGAATAGGTAATAACTTCTAACCTTGAGCAGACAACAAAGGTTGCTATATTTCTAGCACTAGGCATTGGATCTGCTCTTGGACCACATTTCCTATTTGCAAACTACTTTATACCCCCTTTCACTCATTGTTAGTAGCTAAGATTTTTACCCAAGCTGCGTCTAACTATAGTAAGTGCCTAAAAGTTTCAAAGTAATTAATACCCTACAATACAGGCTATGATATCAATATCGAACCCCTACTCCATTCTCTATGTTGTCACTAAGTGTTAAGGCCTCAAAAAAGGGCAACAACTAGCCTTAATGAGTTCCCACAATTTCTTTAATCCCCTCAACCATCTACTCAGCTCCATATCACCAATATTGTCTACTACGATGAGTATATTGAAGTGGAAGTTTAGTCAAATATGCTGCGACTACTATTGACCCACGAACTCTTCCAAATGCATTATCCCATGCCTTCTCTATTATTTAGTTGTCTAACTTCCATGAAAAGTGCAACTAGGAGCTACTTTTGGTGCTACACCCTTTTTTGGGCACCATAACCACCTTGACTCTCTCTTGTATTAAAAACAATTTCTATGTATACATTTTCTAAACCTCACAACTAGTAGGAGCCCAAAATAAGATACCAAGAGAATTCTTCAATATGGAATACCTATTTACCTTATTAATCTTGTTGAAAAATCTCCACAATCACCATTAAGCACACTCATGAATCCTATGTGAATTCACTCAACATTGGTTGGGAAGAAATCCTTCTTTGAAACCAATTTTCACTCAAGGTTTTCATCCTAAGGTTTCAACTTGAATAAAAATTCCCAATCTCACAATAGAAGATGAAATTGTCAAAAGATCCAATTTCTTCTTTGCAACCCCTTTTATACCACCTTTATTGAAAATTTGAAAAATTATACTTTATTTTCCCATAAAGTGACTTTATAATTTCAATTTTCTTTTTGGACCCCAAAATAAGTCACTTTAATATGAAATGTTCAACTTTAATAAAATAATTAATTAAATGTAAGTTGCCTATAAAAAAAATGACTTATGGAGATGGCGTTCTGTTGTACCCAAAATTAATTTTTGGTACTTTGCAACCTATTTCAAATCTGCCAAAACGCCGCTCGCCTACGTCCAACTATGGTAAATCTTCCTGGCAGTTCTCTTTACCAAAGAACACACACGCAGGCACTCAAAATTTGAAAATTAGGTTTTGCCCCATTTTCAGAACCCCGAAGACAGGGATCCTTCCCGTAAATGATCGTAAAAATGATTTTGATAGGATTGTTAGATCTCTACCGATCAAGCATTGGTCAAGTCAGAATCATCAAAAGATATGTTTTACTCTGGTGGGTCTATTTCTATTTTTCAGGAACAAAGTTAGAACCTCTGCAGCCATTAATGGCAGATTGGCCAGTACCAGGTGCTGAAAGCTAAGCTTCAAAAGCTTCAACAACGCAACCATGGCGGAAAAGGTCAAAAATGATGCTGTTTGATGAAGGAGATTCTTGAAAGTGAAAAAGGTCAAAATTTGACTAACTCTGGAAACGTTACGAAGGAGAGAACTCAAAATGCTGAAAAGAGCCTTTTTCAAGCAGGGGCGCCCATGATCTTTGAGGGTCAAATGCAGTTAGTAAGATCATCCAAAGCAATCATTCTCGACGTTTGATTGCTGACTCAACAGTGAAACAAACATCCAGATCATCCAATGAATAGATCACTAGCAACTGCTGACGAAGCAAAAAGAGGCAGTTGAGGAAATATCAGGAAACCACAGTTAACGGCGAAGTTCTAAGAAAAAAGAGCCTTTTCAAAAGAAAGGCGCCCTTTTCTTTTGGACTTCCAGATGCTGACAAATGACAAAAGGCTTCCCAGGATAACCTTCGGCCGTGGATCCTGAGCCTTAGCGCAGCGCACCAACCTAATAGAGGCGATCAGCGGATAATGCGGATCCAAGTAGGCAACTTTCCGGATGGAAATAATCAGAGCCAAAAGACCATGCCCTTTTCAGGAAACCCTTGAATAAAGGGACCCTAAAATAAGATCCAGGTTTTCTGAAGTCAGTCATTCGTGGCAGAACAGAGCTGGGTACCTGATGAAGCATCAAGCGAAATCATCTGACTCTCTAATCAACGAGAAATCCAGATCAAAGCACATGAGGTCATTTCAAAAGGCTGAAGAACGAAGTTTGAAAATTCACCAAGGCATTAGCAAAAGAGCCTTTTCTTGGAAAAGGCGCCCATTCTTTTGAAGCCCTAAACTCAGCTTTTCATCATCATGTCTCCCAGGCACTTCTTTCCAGTTTGGATCCAGCTCCGCAGTGAATGTGTTCACAACATCTCAAGATCAACAGATAACGCTAGATTCAAGATCAAACAGAGGACTTTCAAGAGAGAAAATATTTAAAAGTTTGCAAGAAACCAAAAGGGACGCCTAAAGAAGTCAAGGGTCAATTTGTTGACTAAGTCAAGAGCTTTTTGAGTTAAAGTTGGCTAAAACACTCCGCGATTGGTGGAAATCACCTTTTCAACTTTAGATCAAGCCAAAATCACCTTTTGAGCTTGAGTTAGGTCCCCAAATTTGTGGATCTGAAGCTTAAACATATATATTCAAGGTGAAGGCGTCCCATTTCATTATTTCATTGCAGGTTAAGAGATCAAGATCAACCACAAGCTCTCAAGGACGCCATTGATAGATCTGAACAAGGTTTTCATCCGTTCTTCAATTTTTCTTGCAGATCTGAAGCAGAAGAGGATTGCTATTTTGAGGATTGGACCCAGAGATAGATTTTTTTTAGGGAATCAGATAAAACTTCCAATCCATCTTCTGTCTACTTCCTCTCTTCTGGTCTTAGGTTTTCTTGCATTTAAGGAAAAAAACAGCAAACTACATGGAATCAAATCAAAGCTGGGTAGATTCGTATTATTTTTGAGCCATGCAAATAAATTTTTTCAAAAATCAGCAAACTGCTTTGCCCCCTATTTTAGGGGTTTTTGAAAAAGTTTGAGAATCCAAATTACGAGGCGGAGTTTTTCAACATTGAAACAGACAAAACCCATGTGTGCGAGATTTTCAGGGAAAAATACTTCTCGGCGAGGCGCTATTTTTAAGGGTTTCTGAAAATCATCTGAACAAGGTCAAGATTACAGTCAATCTTTAAGTTTTTCAAGATGCAGTACTCCCAGGTACAATACGAGACCAAGACGGTCTTACTCCATGATTACTTGAAAACAGTTGACACGAATTTACACCAAGTAAATCCAGTGGTTGATTTGGAGCAGCTAGAAGGCATGAATCAAATCACATTGCAGAATATTGAAGAATCCGGGTTGCTGCAGGCCGCATCAATTCCCATCACACTACAGAGCGTAGAACTTGTAATCGCTTGTATCAAGTATTACAATCCTACCACCAGAGAAATCAGAGCAGCAGATGGAAGAATTGTTTGCAGTCTAAAGCCTCAGGATATCGAACGGTGTTTTGATATTCCATCATGTCCTAACAGCAAAGTCATATCAGTGACGGAATGTGAGAAGGCA
Organism: Sequoia sempervirens; assembly: GCA_007258455.2. Lineage (NCBI taxonomy): Eukaryota > Viridiplantae > Streptophyta > Pinopsida > Cupressales > Cupressaceae > Sequoia > Sequoia sempervirens. Next base: position 12,766 of record VDFB02206568.1, read on the forward strand.
TTTAAGACAGCTAAGGACAAATGTCAAAAGGTTATGGCTGAAAAGTGGCTAAAAGTGACAAAGGCAAGCTTGCCTAAGCCGTTGGGACGAGGAGAATGTAAAGATGAGTACGCAATGTTAATCACTCTACTCAATAGAATCACTGGAGAAGAAGATGGTTGTCAATTCCAGCCATGGATGTACTATATCATTGCTAAAATCATTGGCAAGAGGGAATATTATGACTGGGCCACTTTGATTAGTGACACACTCCACCGATAAATCACTGGGTATCTGGAAGCTCATAGGTTCCACATGTGCTCTTACCTGGTATACTTGATAGCCTTCCAAGGTGAATTCAGGTTATTGAACAATGTGGGAACCTTAGGTGTGTAGAAGGTTCACGAACATTTCGCACGTCTTGAGTTTACTCAAGCGGAGCGACACTTCAAGAGAACGAGTGATAACTTCATTATACACACAGTACGTGAGCTTAACCATGAGATACCGCGTGCGTATTTCCACAGGAGGCCGACGAGAGAGGAGCAGCAGTATTGGTGGGAAGTTGAAAGGATTGGTTCATTCAATTCCCTCGTTCTCCTACATGCAGCGTGTATGGCTACATTTGTACCCGCCATGCTACCAGATACCGCCGGATAGGGTAGTCTTCATGGAATTCCTGAGACAGTTGTCCGAGGTTCATGTATACTTGTGCTTGAAGAGGAAGACAGCTGTTAACTTTCCTGTTGAGATGGGACTATATAGATGTGGATTCGCGGCAGATGCTAAGATGATGAGTCAGGAAACAGTGAGGTTTAACCTCAAATATCTCATTGATAGAAGATCCTATGATCCCAGAGGACTCTATGCAGCACACCTCGAGCAACACTCCTCCCATAAGTCTTCATGGAAGA
>VDFB02206569.1:0-11483 GCA_007258455.2 Sequoia sempervirens
TAGTTGTTTGTTCCTGCAACCACTGGAATTATGTTATGTGACTGTTCCTACAGCCAAGGCAAATAGAGTAGTTTCCTAACTGTTTGCTGAGATTTCCATTTCTATCATCCATTTCCAGTCCAGTTGTTGATGCTTAGTGTAGTTGTTGATTTATGCTCAATGCTTAAGTTGATTTCTTTCCAACATTTTATTTTCAGTAGTGTTTCTTTTCTAGTTTATGGATGACTATAGTGGAGTCCTAGTGCACATACAGTGCTAACCCATTTCAAGTTTACGTCCTTGGGTTGACAATGAAATACACCTTCATGATGAGTAAGATAGCTACTTAGTGAAAATGTCACAACTCTAAGGGCTTAGTTATTGAACCATTAGAAGAGGCCAACAAAGAGCACCACAAAGCATTTTTTTACTATACATTGAACCACATTCAATTAGATTTCTAGATTGCAAAAGGTTGTTGTACTTTCAACAATAGAAGTAGAGCATGTCGCTTCTATAGAGGCTAGTAAAGAGATGATTTGGTTACAAAGGTTTATGGAGGAGTTGAGAAAGAAGTAGGAGGATAGTAAGAAGTAGGAGGATAGTAGGTTATAAAAATTATAGTCAGAGTTCCATTCATCTTGCAAAGAACTCAACCATTCATTCTAAGAATAAACATATACAACTCAAGTATCATTTCATACAATCAATTTTGGAAGATGGACAGTTGAAGCAAGAAAAGATACACACTAGACAAAATATTGCAAACATGTTGACAAAGGCAGTAACTTAGGAGAAACTAATTTCTTGCTTAGTTATAGTTTTCCTTCAAGGATGATGGTGCACATGAGAAACTTGCCAAGTCTAAAGCTGGAGCCTAGTCCATCGGGTACAATAACAGTGAAGTTGTAATCAATATCCCAGTGGGAGATTGTTAGTATGAAGCCTGATTATCTTCCTAATCAGTCTCCATGTGGGAGCTTATTGGTTTTGGAGCCCGATCTTGTTGATTTTGGAGTTCATTTTATTTTGGCGTGCAGGGGGTTAACCCTCGTTGGGTCTGAGGGGGATGACCCCCCTGACAAGGGGTCTGGGGGCCACACACCCTGGCGAGGTTTCGAGTGTAGTACCCCTAAAGCTAAATTATTATTTTTTTCATTGCAAATATGGACTATTCATCATTAGGTCACAAATTTGACTGTAGAGATTATGTTGGCTTTTCTTTCCCTAGAAGGAAACCCCCTTTTATGAGGGAATTGTATTATATTTGTGTATGATATTGAATTGTGTGAGGAGACTGCGATAGAGAGAATAAAAAGTTGTAGCAGATGTGATGTAGGTTGTATCCCTTCATTTTGCTAGATGAAATAATGGAAGTACTGGTTGTTTCTCTATGGACACAGTCCATATTGGGTGAACCATGTACATTTGTGTCTTTGTATATTTATATTTTATTTTTCCATTCATTTTATTATATATTTCTTTTTGATCCTATTCCTTTAACAAAGCATTTGTATGAATCACAAGATTGGAGAATACTAGCATTGATATCTTAAATACATTTATAAAAGACATAAAGATAGTGATCTTGAGTCACCTAGATTGGATTATTGATATAGGTTAGATATAGGTGTCTTTATATTTATTTCTTCTATTTGTTGTCCTCTTTTAGAAAGATATATTTAAGACATCTATGCCAACATATGTATATATACATGTATATATGCATATTATATATGTATACATTTATGTATGTATGTATATGTAAATATGTATATGTATATACACATATACATATGTGTATGTATATCCACATATACATATATGTGTATGTCTATATATATATATATATATATATACACACACACACACACACACATACACATACATATATACATACCTACATATACATTTACATATACATATATACAAGATACTACCAAGGGGGTAACTCCCTATTAAATATAAAATATTTACATTTGAAATCTTAAAAATGATGTTCTTAAGAACAACTTATTCTACGTCTTTGAGTCTTTTGCATTAGAGATGTCCTTAGACTCATCCTCCTCTAGGACTATTGAACATGATATACAACATTTCTTTTGCTAACTCAAGAGCTTGCTACTCCTCTGTCAATAAATCCTTTCTCTCTTTAATGAAACTGTGGTTTTCTTCCAAATTGCATTTGATCAACCTAGTTGCAAAAATTAGCCAAGCCTTATGAAATGCAACATTAATTTCCATTTCCAAAATCATGAAAACTCCTCCAAGGCTACTTGAAGTTGCCCTGATGTATTTTCTTGTTGCTTTAACAATTTTTTTCTTGTATTTTTTATCCAAATTGCATTTGATCAACTTGGTCCCCAAAATTACCCAAACCTTATGAAATGCAACATTAATTTCCATTTCCAAAATCTTGAATACTCCTCCAAGGCTACTTGAAGTTGCCTTGATGTATTTTCTTGTTGCTTTAACAATTTTTTCCTTGTATTTTTTCTCCATATAGCTAGTTGTCACCAACTTCCCCCACCCCTTCTACCACAAAGCATCAATTGTATTTGACAGGAAAATCTCAATGAAAACTTTGTCATGTTTGTGCCCTACACCCTTCTCGCATGCTTTCAAGCCAATGATCACAACAATCATTCTGTCAAAATGCTCTAACCCAATGCAAAAGAGCTTACGTACTCGAGTGGAGATATGCTAGTCAATATAGTTGCAATCCATATTTATTGGCAAAACTCTATTCTCTATCCTTCTAGTTTAACACTTATGGATTCTACAATCTTATTTGAGATTCTTCTATGACCTTCCAAGTAGATATGTTCCTCATTCTTCCCCTCCATGTGTGGGGAGAGGTTCTCCATTATGACCCTGTAATCTTCCTACACACTAAGGGTACACTTGCAAATTCACCTGTTATGATTGGTGACATATGTACATTGATGATGGTCCTTTTGAATTCGTTTATGATCTTAATCCTCTTATATTGTACTCCAAGACTTGCTATCATCTAACACGATGATTTCCTCAATTTGATCAATATCATGGTTTGCTAACCTATCAATTAATTTGTTAGACTTTTGCTAGCAATGATAAATAGAGAACTTTTTCATTTTCTCAAGGATTTGCTAGATGTTTCCCAACATACTTACGAGTTTCCAATTTACTGTGACTTTTTGAGTTGCATTGATACTTATCATAGTGGTGATGAATTTTCTTTGCATAGTTTGAGTCTAGTTAGCAACACTTCAAACTCAGCCTTATTGTTAGTTTCATTGTTCAGTTTCTTCAAGATTGATCATATGAGTTTTTTTGAATTATTTGAAAGCATAGAACCAACTCTGGATGTTCCAAGGTTGCCACATGAGACACTATTCAAACTTAGCCTTATTGTTAGTTTCATTGTTCAGTTTCTTCAAGATTGATCATATGAGTTTTTTTGAATTATTTGAAAGCATAGAACCAACTCTGGATGTTCCAAGGTTGCCACATGAGACACTATTCAAACTTAGCCTTATTGTTAGTTTCCCATTGTCCGGCTTCTTCAAGATTGATCATATGAGTTTTTTGAATTATTTGAAAGTATAGTAAAACTAGCTCTAAGGTTGCTACATGAGATAATTGGTTATCTAAACTTAGCCTTTATTGTTAGTTTCCCATTGCTCGGGCTTTCTTCAAGATTGATCATATGAGTCTTTTGAATTATTTGAAAGTATAGAACGTACCAGATGCCTCCAAGCGCCATATACCATCAAATTTAATTTCAATCACTTTAAATCGGGTCGACTCTCTTTTCGATCTTCTTTTGGCCAATTGATCCATCCCACCACTACCAAGACACAAAATTATATGTTTCTAATCCAACCATTCTATTATAACCCTTTATCTCCATTATAATCAAATCCATTAACATAATAAATCAAAACTAAAAATAAACATCATATACTACTTGTCCTCATATTAACACCCCAATATAGGGGAAAAGGTTATTGAAATGAATGATCTATAATATCTATTCAATTTCTAGGGTGTCGACATTAGCATCTTTCCAAAACAATAAAATTTATCATGTTTTATAAGATATCATATAAATAAATAAATAAATAGTGGAAAATCTCAACTAACACAATTATTGAAAATTGAATATTACTAGCACTTGCACAAGAAGGTGCAAGGGTCACACCGGATAAAATATAAGAACACTATGACAAGCGACTTACCAAGATTGGTGCTCAAATTGTGGCCGCCTATCAATGATGTCATGTTAAAAAATGGCTAAAAGTTTGTGGTGGAAAATTTGAAGGAGGTCTATCACACAGAATTTTGTTTTTAAATTAGAAGAACCAAAACTAAATAGGTAGGCTGAATGGTTGACTAGATATAAATATGAATGCAAGCCCGTTCGTGTTTGTCGACTTTATGAAATACCTAGTGTTTCTAGTGTAGACCAATTCCAAGCATCGTTGCACGTGCATCCAAAATATTGCTAATAACTAAACCAGACATTTATTAAATAGAAAACTATTTAACCCTACAAATTAGATATGACAATAGTCTTTTTAAAAAGTTCAATTAATATTTTATAAATTACTTTTAAAGGGCATCTTTTATGTATTAACTTGTAAAATCTCTACTAAAGAGAGTTCTTGTCAAATTTGCACGGAGAATAAGAGAAAGCGACAAAAGCACATGGACATGACTCTCTCTTACCATTAACTTTCTTTTTCTCTATTGCTAAATATAGTTTTAGTGTTGGGGTGCACGAATTCATCTGTGTGTGAGGCCTGGTCTTGGGGAGATTCGAACATCTGACAGGGGAATTGGAGCAAGCTGAATTTTTTGGAATTTTAAAGATGAATGGGAGCAAATGCAACAAGATCAGGCACGTTGTGGCGCTGCGGCAAATTGTGAGAAAATGGAGAAAGCTCGCGAGTGCGCGGAAAGCTGCGCTGAATGTACTCACCTGCAAGATTTCTGCTCGTTTCTGCAGATTTTCTTCAATCTCTGACGAAGAATATGGTCCGGGGAAAGACGCTGAATTTTTGGTATTAAAATGCTCAACGACTTGTAAAATGGTTTCACGTTGACTGTTTGTCCATGCAGGCATCATGTAAATTCACTAGGGAAAAATTCACCATCAACAATTCAATTGTCAAAAATTTACCGCCATGACAAATTCATCTCAAGGAAATGCAATGCAATAAATAATTCACTCTGTCAAAATTTATCGCTAAGTGATAAATTCATGAATTACTGGTGATCCTTGGAAATGAATTTGTCATGCATGGCGAATTTTCTGCAGTGAATTGTTGAGGATGAATTTTCCAAAAATATAAAAACAATTCCTATTTTTAAAATAAGATTCTAATTTATCTTATAAATTTTTCACCATATTCTCCATAATTCTAAATTCCAAAACCCTCACATAAAACTCCATCCCCTAAAAAATTACTATATTCCTTGAGATAAACTCAGTTTGACGATGAATTTCTAAGCAGTAAATTGTTGATGATGAATTTTCCAAAAAATACAAAAGATTCCTATTTTTAAAATAAGATTCTAATTTATCTTATAAATTTTTTTCTACCCATATCTCTCCATAATCTCTAAACTCCAAACCCCCTACATTAAACTCCACGTTAGACTTTATTCCAAGGCTGTTACTAAAAATTTCTTCCTTCATCTGTAACGGAATTCGACTGTATTTTAAACCAAAAAAATAGGTCTTTATCGGTTAATATCAATGCTTGAGTTGGAACACCTGCTCAGGCAGTACTGTGACAGAAAACTGCTCCATTTAAATTGATAGCATATATTTTTACTATTTCGCAACACACATGCTTCATAATTATGCCATCTCATGCTTTTCAGATTAGAATGATTGACTTACAAAACTTAAAACTAAAATTATGACTCCTTGATAACTATGACATTAAGTGCACTAAAGAACCGTAGAAGTTTGAGCACTGCAAGTTCTGTGTTGAGTTTTTTTTAAAGGAGTGAATAGATTTTATTTATAATCTTGTTAATTTTCGATTTAATCTATTTTTTGGAAATCAAGAAATATGATCCGAAATGTTGATGAGAAAAATTTGATACAAATGAATTTACAAACATGAACTACGAGAATCTAATTAAATCCCTATAAATCGTAGACTACAAGTTGCAGATTACAAGCTCAGATGAAATTATAACTCTCCACTAACTAATAACACTAACAATCCATTTACCAAACAAAAACTAATGAAAAATAAGAAGAATACAGAAGGATTTAAATCTTAGATACTCACAGTGATGCCTGAAGTGAAACCCACAATAACGTTAATGACCATGGAAAAAGCAGCAAGCTCCAAATTACCCACATGTCCTACAAATGCCTGTGTTATGACATTGAATCCAAAAGTTGCAAGTCGACTGAAGATTGCTGCCCCTGCAATTTTCCATGTGGCTTTTGACTCAACCCAAAATCTCCCTGCCAGATCTGGGTCTATGGAGAAGCCTCTTCTTCTCCCTTGAGGAGGTAACAGGGGACTTGTAACAGACTCTTCCTCCATTATCTTTCTTCCAATTGGTTGCCAATACTTTCAGGAACAGAAAATCCCAGTTATTGCCCAGCCGTTTCCTATGCCTGGTAGTTAGAATATACAGGTAGATATATAAAATGATTCAAGCACAGAAAAATCCAGTTTTTCCCAGTCATTAACCAATGCCTGGTGGTTAGAATATACAGGAAGATATACAAAATGATTCAAGCACCTGCTTAAAATAATTGTCTGTGGTCTATTGGATTTTTCTTTTTGGGTGCATGCCCCATTAGATTCCATGAAGACTTTCTCGAGCCTGACACCCTTACTCCACTGTTTACACCCAAGACATTCTCTTGATTTCAGGTGGGATGGAATAAAAATAAGGTTTTACTATAATTTAGGATGTGGGGGAAGAATCTGAAAATAAACATCGTTTGTATACAAATCTAAGATGTCAGGTAGGCATGTGCTTCTATTTTGAAAAGTAATGTTCATTCATCAATAGTCAAAAGTCAGGGCAAGCATATTTGTTTTGATTTGATTTGATTGCTGGATAAGCTAAAAAGTATTTAAAAAATACAGAAAACTACCATGACAATAACAAGAGCAGCTCTTTTTCTAGTACAATTAATAATTACATGAGCATGGGGTTACTGATATTAAACAATGAATGAATTTAAATGGGTGTGGGGATCTCTTGTCGGACAGAAAAAAGACTTTGAATTCTGTGTTTGAAGACAATTTTCTGGGGAGTTGAATAAAACACATGCCAAATAATGATATATTGCTCAGGGATGCAGACAGTTTAAAATATTATGAAGTTGGATATGTCTTGCAGAAACCACGTCCTCCATACCTGCACACACGCACTTAATTTTTTTTTATGAAACGACATCCTCCATACCTGCACGCCGCCATTAGATACATGTACTTGCAAAATAATGTTACTATGTACACAAATCTTAATCATAAAAAAAATGCTTACTATTCAAATGTGAAGCAAAAAAAACATGTGAAGTAGTGTGTTGTATGTTATAGTGTATAAGGAATTGTGAAGTTGTGATTTAGTTGGCAACCACAATATAGTAGGGTCTAGGAAGACATCATGATGCATAATATAATTGTGGGGTTCTGATTTGTATAAATTATGTAAACATGGTCACTTTAAAAAAGATGTGTAAATAGAATTGTGATGCCGCAGTCAATTAGTTGTTGTTGGGCAGCAAATAATTAGTATATATATAATATTTGTGTGTATTTATAAAAAAAAATCAATAGATATCTAGTATACTTATAGAAGTAAATTTGCATGTAGGTTACATTTCTTTCATATGCATGTTGGTTGTTTCGCTTTATTTTTTATAATATATATATAGCGCGTCACCCGTGGAAAACGTCAAAATAAACATAGCTTCAAATGTGCACACATCATGTGCTTTCATTCGCGAAGCCTCACGACTTTAATGAATGTAATATTCAAACTACCATGAAATGAATCAAGCACACTGCAAAAGCAAAAATAACTATCATAGAATGTGTAGAATACAATGATCACTCCTTGTTTATATAGAACAAGGAAGAGGTAGGAGGTTGAAACAGAAAGACTAATTAACCCTCCAAGTGATGTGACACATGTAGAACACTTGGGAGAAGTGTGAAGGCATGTGTCAAGTGTCTATGAGGTGAGACAACTAAACCACTTAGTGAACTTAAGCTAATGTGAATAGGACTACTAGGTGTAGGAACTAGATAAAAGATAACTAGATGCATAAAGATACTTTTCACACTAACACCCCCCTTAAGTGATACTTAGGGAGTAAGTCACTAAAAAATGAGTCTCGACAAAAAGGCCTAATAAGGTACTCATGTACAAAATAAAAGTCTCTCACAAACAGAGTAAAGGAGAAAACCTAGTGGGAAAAAACTCCTCTCCAAAAAAGTACAAAGGAAGGAGGACTCAAGATCCCCCAAGGACAACTTCCTTCACCCCAAGCAACCATCGCAATGTAATATAGTGAGGCAATGTTGAAGGTTTAATGAAGATGTTCGCAACCCGATCCTTAGTACACAAATACTCTAAGGATAGAACACCATCCTGGATAAGTTGTCGAATGAAATGCATATAATTCTTGATGTGATTTGTTTGTTGATGCTCAACTGGGTTGCATGAAATGTGAATGGCACTTTGGTTATCACACCAAAGTATAGTAGGATGATCAAGTGGAAGACCAATCTCTATCATAAGCTATTGAAGCCATAGTACCTCCTACCTAGCAAGAAATGCTCCTTGATACTCAATCTTAGTAGATGATAATGCAATAGTAGTTTGCTTTTTGCAAGACTGTGCAACTGGACCATAACCAAGAGAAAAAACAAAACTGGAAGTGGACTTTCGAGAATCAACATCTCCTACCCAATTTGAGTTGGTGTAGTCTACTATTTGTGAAGCCCCTGGTGTGTAATGAATTCCAAAATGAGTGGTGCCACTAATATACCTCAAAATACACTTGGTTGCCTTCAAATGACTCTCATGAGGGTCATATGAAAAATGAGAGACAAACCCAACAACGAAGGTAATATTTGGATGTGTGTGTGTCAAATACAAAATATTTCCATCTAATTGTCTATACAAAGTAGCATCAACACTAGGTGTACTAGTGCAAGAGTCAAAGTGATACTAGACTAAAATGGTGTGTGGGCTTACAATCACCCATATAAAATGAATTAAGCAAGTCAATGGCATACTTCTGTTGGTATATGGGAATCCCCTCAACAAACTGAAGAAATTGAAGACCAAGGAAGAAATGCATAAGCCCAATATTTGTCATGTCAAAGTGTGCCATCAAACTATGCTAAATATCATGTATCATGGATGAGGAACTACTAGTAAGGATCAAGTCAGCAACATATAAGACTAGTATCAAAATTTCATTTCCATGTATCTAAATGTAAACTATGTGATCTAAGTGGCAATGAGTGAAACCAAATGTGAGTAAGAAACCATCAAATTTTTCATACCAAGCCCTAGGGGCTTGCTTCATACCATATAAAGAACAATGTAACCTACAAACAAGTGAAGAGACCTAGACAAAACCTAGAGGTTGATCCATATAGATCTCATGAAGATCACCATGTAGAAAGGCACTCTTCACGTCCATCTAATAAATTGGCCATGACTGTGATGCAACAATAGAAAGAACAAGGAAAACTCAATCCATCTTGGTTATAGGAAAAAATTTCTCATAGTAGTCAATAACCTCAACCTGTGAAAAACCCTTAGCCTCAAGATGTGCCTTGTATCTTTCAATAGAACCATCAACTATATATTTGGTTCGATACACCCAATTGCACCAAACCAAATTTCTTCCCTTAGGAAGATTAACTAAATCCCATGTATTATTCTTTATCAATGAAGAATAATCCTTTGCCATAGCACTATCCCAATCTAGAATACCGAAAGCTGAAAAACTCTATGGATCTGGAGATATAGCATAACTCAAAAGACTAGTGTCTAAGGTCTATAAATGAGTGTGTTTAGAGGATGTAAGATCCCCAGATAAAGAACCAGCCTCCTCAACAACACCTCTATCCCACTTGGGAAAAAAACAAGTGGTAGAAGGTGGTGGTGGAGGTGGTTGTGGTGGTGGTTGTGGATCAAGACCATCAACTGAAGTATCCTCAATAACTAAGGTATCATCATGAGATAAAGAAGGTGGAGTAAGTAGTGAGGAAGAAGAAGATGATAGATGATCTATTTGTGTGAAAGACTCATCAAATTGGACATCTATATGAAAGTGGACATCCCTAATGATAGGATCAAATAACCTATAATATTTCACATTGTTAGAATAACTAACAAAAATGTATTGTTGACTCTTCCTCTCCATTGCCTTACGCCAACCATTTGGTATGAATGGCCAATCTTTACTACCAAATACTCTGAAGAAGGAAACATCAAGCTTGATTCTAGACCAAGCCTCTTTTGGGGTGAGATTTTGAACTACATTATGGGGAGGGTGGTTCTAAATATAGTTGGCACAATTGATAGCTTCAATCCAAAATGATTGGGCCATAGACCTAGAATGAAGAATACAATTTTTTGTCTCCTTTAATGATTTGTTCTTTCTTTCAACAACACCATTCTACTGAGGAGTGTAGGGAACCAAATACTGATGTTGAATGCCATGTTAAACAAAATACTCCATAAAATCTTGGTTCACATATTCCCCCCATTATCTATGCAAATTTGTCAAATAGAAGAACCCAATTTCTTCTCCATGAACACCTTGAAGGGCTTGAAAGTGTGGAAAACATCAATTTTGTAATTAACAAAGTACACCCAAGTGCGATGAGAGTAGTCATCAATGAAAGTGAGTACATGCTTGGCTCCTAAAAACTAAATAAGTTGGAAATGACATGAGGTCACTATGAACGAACTCAAGTAAGGTAGTAGCATTATGGGCCTTACCCTTTGGAAAGGGTTCCTGATGATGTTTTCCAAGTACACAACCTCAACAAACACCCTTTGTGCAAGATACCTTAGGGAGTCCAAGTACCATATTCTTAGTACTCAATTGTTGAAGATACTTGTAATTGAGGTGTCCAAACCTCTCGTGCCAAATTTTTCTCAAAGAGTAAGCATGGACAATATGTGATGCTCCACAAGATGACTCTAAATCATGAAACATGTATAACTAAGACCCATGATCTATTGTGCTTGATGCAACAATCTTCTTTGGATGGTGTAGTTGTCGAATAATTGCATCATACTTTGAAAACTCAACTACCTTTATATCACTAGTATGAAAAATATAGTAAATTAAAAGGAGATTATCTAAAATCTTAGGAACATAGAGAACATCCTCAATGCTACCCTATGTCAACTATACTATACCTGACCACATAACTAGAATCTATGAAGAGTTTCCCACTGAAATATGAGAAGTAGTGCTATCATAAATAGATAATGATCCT